>CAUYQG010274912.1:0-50556 GCA_963574415.1 Tarsius wallacei | reverse complement strand
GAGATGAGGTCTTGCCAAGTTGCCCAGGCGGGTCTTGAAGCCGCGGGCTCAGGCAATCCACTCACCTCGGGATTACAGGCTGATCCACCGAGCCTGGCTATTTTGACATATTTAACAAAAGTATACGTCAGTTTTTTTAGTCTTTCTAAGATGTTGGGTAAAAGTTTTTGAGTATCACAGTGTATTAATTTGCAAGTCTTTATGAGGAAGGTTTAGTACCAGCTGTTGGCAGCACTGCCACAGGAACGCTGAAGCTGCTGCTCTTGCTGCTACTGTTGAAATTAATTTTGTCTTTGCTTCTTCCCATCACTCACTCCAGATTCAAAGTTGTGGGCTGGAACATTCTATGGAGTCCTCTTAAATCTTGTGCCTGTGTTACAGCTGCCAAGAGGCCAGGAGAAGAAATGCCTGCCCTCCTTCAGATTCTCTGGGGAGAGGCGGCCTCCCATCTGTTTTCGAGATTTCTTCCTAAAAGGAGGATGTGATTCAGGCAAGAGCACTACTCCGGGCCTGGGGTCATAGGCATGAAAATGTCATCTCTGAAAATCTTAATCAAAGCATGACAGAACCAGAAATGCTAGCAGTCTCATACCAGACAAAGGGGATTCTAATCCCAGGCCTCAGCATGAATTAATAAGGTTTACACCTGCAAGAACCAAGACGTGTCGACTAAACCAAGAAGAGCTGTTAGCTGCCCTTTCCCTGGGCTTTTAAATTCTCTAATTGGTGTGGGAGGACAAGGGTTAGAACTGTCTTCTGTGATGAGAGAAAAAATAAAAGTGATGTTGCTCTCCAGATGATTATGTTTCAGAGGTTAGGTTCCTGCAGAGTATTGCTTTCCTCCCTAACCTCTAATTATTTCTTTAGCACTACATTTTAACTCTAATCTTATAAGCAGGTTTAGATTAAATTAAGGTTAAAATACAGGTACGCCCTAAATTTCAATTTTAAGATAACAGTGTCCCAGTAATTAATGTGGTTCTTCATTACATATGGTTATGGATATTAAGATCTTTAAGGGTTTATTACCCTTTGACTGGTTTTACTGTCCCTACTTTGAAAATCTTTAGTTTTATTCAAGATCTACCTTTCTAATGTATCCACTCACAAACAAGGAGGGGAAATTCCCCAGAAAAGAAAATCAGCAGCATCACTTTGTTCAGGTCAGACTGTTATAGCTCAAACATCTATTGATTTAACGCCTTGGGTTGATAGTGTTTTGGTTTGCATGTGATGGCTGTTTACTCTTGTTATATATTTTAAAAATCTATGTCAGCTTTTCTCTCCGTAGCAGTTTTCAACTTGATGTCTGAAATTTGACACAGTAAGAAAATGTAAAGTGGTACCCTATGAGAACACCAATTTAAGAATAGAAGTGTTTTCATCATAGTAGCATTCATACTTAGTTTCTATTAATCATCTCTGTCTCTGTGTAGGATTTCCTTTGTGCAGGTTGATACATGTTATCTGTTGTTTTCAGTTCGTTAGCATAAAGCTGTCAGTACACAGGGTTGTTACTGTTTTATATATTTGTCAATGAAAAAAGTGTAAAGAAGCTGAATTGGACAGAATATTCTTGATCAAACTGTTACCATTATTTTACCTAGTAGCCAGAGAAATATTTTTTATTTGTTTTAGTCTTGTAAGAATAAAGATCCAGGGCTTGCTTTTCAGCTTTAGATAAACATTAGTGAAATTATTTTGGAACTTGATAGCCGAGGGAGTGTAGAATATCTGTGTGATATGCGTTGGTTGAAACACACGTTTATTTAACTAATACCCTTAAATTATGGATTGGGAATATTTATAGAATGCTTTCTTTTAAGAAGTCATATTTAGTTTAGGTTAATTAGGAAGAAGGTGTTTGTCACTTTTGTGGGGGAATTCTGTCAGTGAGGGAGGGAATGATCAGATAGCAATAGGGAACTGAAGTTGGATGTTCACCTGCAGAGCTCATGAATTCTTTTTCCTGGCAAGAGAAATTTGACTGTAAGTGTACAGAATAAAGGGGTTGTATTGGAGTGCCTATGAGCAAATAATGCTGTGATAACATTTATCACATGAATTGATAGGTAGCCAAAAATAGCCTAACTTGAGAGCATATGAATTATCACTTTGAATATATCCTGGAACAGCCTTTGTTTATATGATACCATAAAGAAAAGTATATTTTAACAATGGCAGTACTTAACAATAATAAGAATGGTCTTTTTTTTAGTTGTCCACTTCTCTAGCTTGTACTTTTTATGTTTTTTAAAAAAAGAAACCAGTATTTCTCAATAGATGTGCTTTATTTGAGTATATTTGTATCTATGTAAAATGTATGAAGTGTGTTGATACTATACAGTTCTTTCCATGAAATCTTTCTGTGCTTGGACCTAGGCCCTTCTGAGTCCCACATGTAGACACAGCACCTATCTAGTCTGGAGAATAAGAGTAACTTTGACTTAATAGAAACATTTCTGAGGTCTTTACTTCAAATCTGCCACTCAGAGATCAGATTGCCTGTGACTCTGGCGTTCAGTTAATCTTATGTGTTCATTGTAATCTTCAGCTTCTCTGTCTCTTTCCTAAGAACATACCCTACTGCTTTCCTCAGGCTCTGTGCCTGTGTCCTTAAGTTATATCTATAAACTTGAACCTGAAACCCCTGCGCTATTGAAGTTGTCTACTTCAAGTTCCACTGTTTATGGTCTGCCCTGTACACTGTTAGTTAAACTTACCCTGGCTGACCCTGTGACTAGATACAGAAATGTACACCGTGCATTATTCCTTTGCCCTTCTAAGTTAGTCATATTTAAAATGAGACTAGCCTCTGGATGTATTCTACTTTTTCTAATAATCATGCTCTGGCATTCAGTGCTTCTCACTCTCAAAGATAAAGGTATTGTTGTATCTTGTTTATCTTATAGAGATGTCAAGTATAGTAAGAAGACTTAACATTATTTTAAGTGTTTACTGATTCTGAGTAATCCCAAAGTATCTTTATATAAAGCCTGAATTATTCCTGTACTAAAAACGACTTTGCTATTGTTGGCTTGTTTACTTTTAAAGGTTAAATGTGGAATATTTAAGTATGGATTATCTGAGTTGTGATTAGATAGTTCAGAGTCGTAGCATGATGATTTTTTTTTTTATCAGAGAACAGTAAAATTCTGATGAAATGTAAGTGTGCCAGATTATTTTATGGGAACTAAATAAAGTTGAATGCTTTCTGTAATCAGTTGTGGAGCATACATAATGACAATTCCAACAGAACTTGACCTATGAAAGAGTAAGTGGCAAATATATGATAGAACTTGGAGGGAAGAGGTAGAGAGTGTGAGAGATCAAGGCAGGTATCAAGAAAGAGGAAATACCAGATGAAATAAAAAGTTAACTAAGATGATCCTTGCAGGCATAATTATATCTAAAAAAAGCTGGTCCCTAATTATGTATCTATGTGAGACCAAATGATTAAACAATATAAAAATCATAAACCAATTTAGGCTAAGTTTGAACATGTGTGGATTAAAGAAAGAATATATGTGTACATTCCATAAAGGTATATTTATCTGTCATGCTCACTCCTGTCTTTCCAGTACACAAATGTTAGTTCAAAGACAAGATAAATATTTTTGGCTCACTGAGTTTTTTTAATTAGGAAAGAATGACTTTAAGGAAGTAGTTTTTAGGATCAAAGAAGAAAATTAATTTCCAGATTTCAATAGATTTCCTCTTTTTGGATAGCATAATTAAGTGGCAGCAAGTAAAAACTGTAAGTTGCATTTCTTCAGATATAATCAATCATAAGAATTCAAGATGGAGACTTAAAGGGGACTTAGTAATTTGGTGAGCAATTGTGTTAGGGTTAGGCTCATGCTGTGCCCAGTTAACTTTTGTTCAGCAATGTGACTCATGCTGTAATACAAAGGCTTTCTGTCCTATCCAGCTACAAATTCAATAAAGTCCTCATAACCCTAACTTTGATGATGCCTCTCTGCTAATGTAAGTCCAAATGTCTTGGTGATTACTCTCCAAAGATTACTGGTTACTGAGAATTTTTGTAGTTTGTTTTTGTCTTACTTCCCTGTTTGTTCTGCCTGTCTTATCTCCTTGACAACCATCAATGAATTCTAATGATGAATTTTGAATTGTTACCTGCACTGAAAACTAATGTATTAATTATATTAGCATTTTATCGAGTCTTTCTGGATTTGAGTTTGAGGGGAGCCTAGCACATTTCTGTATATCCTTAAACAAAAGTTGAGGCGTTTGTTGATGTGAGGGATAAGATTCTACTGGACATTTTGAATTCTGTAACATCTGTTTCTGAGATTCAGAACAGGCTCAACTTTGCAGTTACATGCCCAAGATGTATTGTGGAATCTAGGTATGATTAGCTAATCTTGTCACAAGTAGTCATGATATATTGGAATATCTGTTTGAATGTGAGTGATGAATCCAAAAGATTTCCTATTATATTTGAGAGTAAAATTCTATAATTTAATCTCTATAGAGAGAAAGTTACAGGTTTATTATGATTACTTGAGGAATACAAAAATCACAAAGCTTACATCTGTTAAGCAGTGTTTTTCAAACTGTGTGTTGTGAACCAATGAATTAATAAATAATATAAAGATAAAGCAAAAGGGAATCGAAAATATAAAATTACATTAGATGAAAGTATTGTTTTATGAAACTTTGTTTTGTTTTTGTATATAGTGATCCCTAATGTAAACTATATTTTGACTGTGGGTAGCCAATAGGGTTGAAAGTTCCTGACCCATAGCAGTGATTCTCAAAATGTGGTACACATAAGAATTTAAAATGAATGAATGAACAAATGAATGGAAAGGTAGGAAAGCTGTAGATTACATGTCTCTATCCTATGAGATTCTGACCCAGTAGGACTGAGGTGAGGGCTAGGACTATGCTGTATTAACAGACATCCCAGATGACTCTAATGCAGGTGGTCTTTATGTTGTGTTTTGTAAACCAATTCTCTTGTGAAAATAGAGGAAAGAGACTCTGAGCCTACAGTTTTCCTCTCTGGAAGTAAGAGGAAATATGCTCTGTTCTAATTGCTATATGAAGCAAAACCTATTTGGAAAAATGAGATATAATTAAATGAGTAATTTTGTACATTTGCTATGTGGAAGTGATGCACAATAGCGTCTTTAGTAGCTTGAGAAATTGTGTTGAATGAATGCATCTAGATTTCCCACTTGGTTAACCAAAAACTGAACCTAGAATAAACTAAGAGACTCCTATTTATTGGGTATGGGCTACCAAGAAAGGGGCGATATCCCATATCTCTGATGACAAGGTGGTGGTTGATCCTTGCCATAACTGTGGCTAGAAAGGAAAATAATGACCATCCTAAGATTGCTTCTGAAGTCTCATGTTTGCTTGTTTGGCTTGTAGAGAAAGTGGAACTCATTGGGTTTTATTTTCCATCTTTATTCTAACAGTAGTAACAATCTTTGTTTTTTAATCCCAGTGCATTTCTATTAGGGTGGACCCCAGCATTGTCACCTGTCCATCGGAACATACTCACTTCTGTCTTTTAGGAGCCTAGTTTACTTCTCATTTTTCTCCCAAATCTAGGAGAGTGAAAGGCTATTTATTTTTACTTTAATTATTGTATCTTGTATAAGAAAATGGTGTTGGTTATTGTTTATAAGTAAAAAACATGATTCTAACTAGACCCTGTTAATGAATAAAAAAAATATATCTGGTTCTTTATAAAATTTTAACCAAAATGCTCAGGAATTAACCCTAAGTAGTCAGTAATTTCTTACTTTTACCAACCGTCTTACCCCTGCCTCTGAAAGGAGATAATTATAAAATAATTTTGGACATTTATAAAAATGTAGATGACACATTAGTTTTTATTTTCCCTTCCTAAATGGTGACATGACACAAAGAGAACTCTGAGGAATCCCCTATAAATAAGTTACATTTTAATGCTTTCTCATTGCTGTTATGCAAAATAGAGTAATACTCCTCTTAAGAAAGAAAACAATTCTTACAGAATTGATTGAACAAGTCATACTTAAGTAAAGGGATATATAAGTATGAACTGTGATTCGTGAGATGAGGAAACATTGAGGCAAAATAATCTTGAGATTCTAGGATTGCAACTTTAAGAAAAGACATATATGAAAAGATATTTTTGCTAAATAGGGAATAAATTATATAAAAATGAATTATTTATATATTTTGGACACCTGGGAATTGTGTAATATCATAAGAAGCCAAAATTCAATTTCCCTTAAAATGATATGCAATAAAGTTACTGCAAACCACTTAAAATTTGATTTGATCTAGATGTAGGTAGACTAAAAAGGGTCATGTTCATTCATTCACTGTGCATTATTGATTGCTTTTTAGATAGTCATTGTACCAAAAGCCAATGCTAAGAAGATGGAAAGTTTTGGTGGGATATGTTTTATAATACTTCATGGTTTTTTAGGACATAACAATAGTCACTGAGAGTACTATTAAGAGTAGGGAATGTATTCATTCATTCCACATGGGCTTGTAATAAAAAAAAAAATTACCTTTCAAGATGATTTTATATTTGCATGTACATGGATGTACATTCTTATTTACATATATATTTTGTTAAATGTTTGTTATAAGTCAGATTTTACTACCAGTTTTAATATGCTTTTTTCTCTGCTAATGTTTATTGAAATTCTAAACAGACAATAACAATTTAGATTAAATTTTCAGTTATTTTTAATATTTACACTTTATTAAAAATTTGGTCAAGGACAAATTTTTTCTAAGAAAACTCAAGAAAATATATTAAAGATCTGTGAAAAGTGGTTAACAAATCAGTCATTATAAAAATATTTAAACCTTCATATTTTAAAGGCTTATTTGAAAATTTGATTGACACATATTTCCATTTAATATAATACTAAATAATTTTTTTTTTTTAGTTGGAGTGTTACTCCATCGCCCAGGTTGGAGTGCAGTGGCACGTTTATGGCCCCCCTAGCGTCGACCTACTGGGCTCAGGCAATCCTTCTGCCTCAGCCTTCCAAGTAGTGGGAACTACAGGCATGTGCTACCATGCCCGGCTAATTTTTTGTTTTATTGTAGAGAGGAGGTCTCGCCAAGTTGCCCGGACTGGTCTCAAAACCGCAGGCTCAGGCAATCCACTCACCTCGGCCCTCCAAAGTGCTGGGATTACAGGTTGAGCCACCAAGCCTGGCTATATAATACTAAATAATTTTTAAGTGTCAAAGAGTTCTTTGAGATAGGGTAAATTTGCCATGTTTATGTCTTTAAAAAAAATAAGATATATTTCATTTCAGACTAGATTGTGTTCCTTGTTCTTATTCTTAGATCATCTGAATAGTCTTATGCTCATATTTATAAAATTTTCTAAGGTTAGAAATCTAGTTTGAACACATATGGAAAGATTGGGGGTCAGTTATTCTTGAATCATATACCTGTAATTCTGCTTTTTGGTTTGCATGATACACACTAGTAACTGCTTTTCCCAGAACAATTTGGAAAAAAAAAATGGAAATTTCCTAGGGGGAAATATACGCTTATCAAAAGTTGGAGCTGTCTTCTGAGCTGCCTTCAAAACTGAAGTAAATAAGACATGAAGTTTAACTTCCCCAGCAGGCGTTAATTCAGAAATTGCTGACCACATACAAATGCCCACAGCCTTCTGTCATAAGATTAGTTCATTACCTTGGTTCAGTTGAGCAGTTTACGTGTGAAATATTATAAAATTAAAATGTAGTAACTTAAAAAAGTGCCAGCTTAAATATTTTATTATTCAGTAGAAATGTGCATGACTCTGGCTCAGTTATTAGTTCATTTTACACTGTGGGAGATTAGGCAGTCGAATGGGACTTCTTATAAAGTCAATTTAATTTAAAATCCAGTTTTGCAATATTTTATTTTTAAAATTCTAAGTAAATAGTAGGATAATTATTTTGTTGGTATTGTGTCAGGAAAAGATCCATACGAAGTCTTGTAAACTTTTGAGTCTTGCTGTGTTCGTTTTTTTGTAGTTGTTTATTAGATTCTTCAGTCAGAAAACCAAGATAGTGCAGGATCCCTCTAAAACCTCAAGTCTTAGAAATTACTTTCACCCTTGCACTCTTCTAGCACTATAAGTTTCCTGTTGCCTTACTCTTTAAACTTTCTCTTTCGCCTTTCATTTACACAATCAGAGAGACCTCAGGCATAGTGGTTAGATACCTGAGCTTTAAAGCAAGACCAGTTGGCTAGAGTTAAATTCAAATATTTGTGTTTCTTATTAACTGTGCTTCCTGTAGTTTCTTTGCCTTTTTAGGACTTTGATATCTGAAATGGTAAGGTGGGGGCAGTAATAGGATTTTTAAAAAATGTTTGAAATAAGTAATGAAATGAGGTACCCTAGAGAGCATGCTTAGCAAAGGGTGTGATACCCAGGAATTATTCAGTGGTTATCATCTGAAGTTATTATATTACAATACAGGATTTTAAAGGAGAATCTTAAATTCAGCTGAAATTTCAAAGTCAAGGACAATATATAGGTGCTAATGCTTGCAAATCCTAGAGCGAAGTACTAGACCGTGCCTTGTGCAGCTCATAATTAAAAGTGTGGTGTGTGTGTGTGTGTGTGTGTGTGTGTGTGTGTGTGTGTGTGTGTTTTAAAAATCTATCTTTCCAGCATTTAGGGATGTCCAGTTTTAACTATTGTAAGTGATTGGGTTGGGGGAAATTGAAGGAATTGTGTTTTGGGTGGAGTGTGGATGCTTTAGTGCACCAAAAGGGTGGCACAAATGTGAATCTGTTTGCTGTTAGTTTGGGGTGCATATGGCACAATGGCCTGAGACAGGAGAGCAGTGGCAGAAGCAGCGCTGCACCAGGAGGGGGATCTGTCATTAGTGCCTAGGGGTCAGAGGGGCACACTCCTTCTCCTAGATATGGACCATTAAGAAGGGGACTGTTCTGGAACCCTTTAGAAAGAGCACTGCATCATATGCTCACGTAGCCTCCTGGTGGAATGATGTGATCTAGCAGCTGAGGAGGAAGTTGAAAGTAAGGAATTGGCAGAGGCACAGAATTGGAGTTTTCCAGCAGAATTTTCTTAAAATGTTCACATATGAGAGAGTCAGCTTTGACCATCTTCCAAACCCAAAGGGCAGCAAAGACAGATCAAGACTGAACCAGAGACTGTACCCTGTCTATTTAATCACTCATCCCATTGGCTTGACCTTGGTGAGTCAAAATAGCAGCCAGTGAGTGACAGATTATAAGGTGCATCTAAAGACATATCCTTTCATACTTGCAAGCTTCCAGGTTTTAACAAAAGCAAACTGATGGAAAAAAGAAGTTCCGAGTTGTATGGGTTTTGAATTCTGGTTGTTGTTGCTGTTTTGAACTGCATAATCTAAATTTTTGAAATAGGACGTTTTATGACTAAAAAGGCATGGAAAACTAATGCCCACCACTTGAACTTTCATTGGGGGTTATGGTATAACTAGCTCACAGAGATTTTTAGAAAGAAGAGTGGCGGAAAAATAAAAATATGTTAAAAATATGCATAAAATAAAGCATGAATGCTAATTAAGAATACGGAATTGTTATAACATAGTGGAAAAAGCAATATATCTGGTGACAGATGTGTGGATTTTAATCTGGTGCTAACACTAAATACCTGAGTGATTGTTAGTATTCTCCTGATCGCTCTTTAGTAAGTCTCCTATTCTTCATCTGTAATCGGAAGTTATGTTACGTATTTCAAAAAAATAACAGTACAGAGATGAATGAGTTTAAGCCCTCATTTTGAACAAATAACACATATAAGCCTGAATGATTAACTAATATAAAGATAATATAGACAGAGGTATGCAAAATTTCCAACAAGCTAAAATTGACTTAGGTGCATAAAGTATTTTTAGAGGAAGGAGAGTTCACTGAGAACTTGATGAGCCAGGAGAATATTTTTATGCCAAAGCTACCATAATTTGTCATCTGGACTCTTAGAATAGCCTTCAAATAGGTTTTTGTTCTAACTCTTGGGGGAAAAGTTGGTAAACAAGATGACTAAGGTCCCTAAACTTATGAATCTTAGTCTTTTCAGGGAGATAAATGGCTAGTTACAATAAAGCCACGCCTTTTGGTGATGGAACATGCATTAGTTTAAGGAGACCCATTAAACATGCCACTTCCCCACTATCAGGTGAAGGTTATAGGCAACTGCTTCTAACATGGACTGTTGTGTAAACTGAACCCGAGGATGTGTGGATAGACACCAAGATGAGAGAGTACTGTACTAGCTGGTAGGAAGGTCCAAAGAATTTTATGTTTTTGAGAAATTGAAATAAATCAAATTAGGCCAGGAGCACTGAGTTTGAGGGATGAGGTGAGAAGAAAAAAAAGTAAAGCTTGAGAGATGAATGTCTAGATCCTGCAGGGTCATAGAAGCATAATGTTGGTTACTTGAGAGTTACTCAGAATAGTTGTTGAATTTGGGTACTACTGGATAAAATGCCATCTTCAGGAAGACTATAAGTAAAAAAATGCTTAATGAGTACATACTTATGGGTACATACTTGCAAGTTGTGATTTGTTTTGTGAATTGACCACATGTGAATGCATGTGAATGCCAGTTCTTCTCTGCATGAATCCAATACTACATCAAGAGGGTGTTCATTAAAGTTTAATCTTCTGGACAGGATGAAGTCAAAATTGTCTCAAGTACCTAAGTTCCATGAGTTTGGATCCGTTTACAAAATGTTCTGTAACCCTATTTTTTAGGCTCTTATACAGTACAGTAGATTACTTAGTTTCTAAAGTATCTTCCTCATCCTCCCAAATCACTTCCGGCTGCAAAATGTTTTGCCCTGATCAGCCTTTTGCCTTCTGCTCCATAATGACTTGATTGTCTTTTGCAGTTCTTGGATTTACAGAATACCTAATAGATGATTGACAAATGTGAGGAGGAAGAAGCAAATAACTGCATCTGTTGGTATTTCTCAAGTCAGTAGCTTTCTTACCTGGGATTGGGGCCTTCAACCGAACCATTTACTTAATAGATTATTCTTACAGTTGTTTTCTAGAATTTCTTTGAGTGCCAAAACTATTTTAAGACAATGTCATCCATTGTTCTGTAAATAAAGTGACGGGGGTATCATAGTCCTTATGACAGAGAGTATACTGGATAATTGTCACTGACCCATCAGAGTTGATTTTTGTCATTTTGGCTCTCCTGTTTAGAAAAGAGAAGATATTTGCTCCAGTAGTAATGTCAAATCTCAGCCCCTTAGAGGCTTCCATGCTTCCTTATATTAACATATTACCCCTCTAAGGTGCAAAGACATATCATTAAAACTTATTGTCACTATGTCCCCAGAATGATAATAGGCATGGAGATATTTTAATATTTTGTTTTATTTTCAGAGGATTCAATGCCTAGTGTCCAATAAAAAAGAGACTTTATGGAAAGTTGGAATTTATATGAAAACCCAACCACATAAGAACACCGTAAAAGGTATCCTTCTGGCCACTTAGAGATGAAAGTGTCAAATCAGTAGGATTCCTATATTTAACTTCAAAGATGTTACAGATACTTCTGTAGCTCTTTTTAAAAAGCTTTTAAATGCCATTTAATGGTGGGTTTTTTTTTCCTTAATCATTCTCTAGTCTTAGTGGCCATCATGCATTGACTAGTTTCTGTGTCAAGAGAACCTCCTGATTTATTTTATTCTGAATAGATGGTTCTTCTTGTTCATAGGTTTTTTCTTTTATTTGAAATAATTGTGACTGTATTCTTTCAGATTAGTTATATATATATATACAACTTATATATATATATCTGTATATATATATATACACACACACTCTCTCACACATATATAAACACACTAATCTATATTAATCTAAAATCTAAAATAATGAAATTTACTTTGCTTAAGTTGTTGGACTTTCTGAATCATTATGATTGTCTTTCAATAGTTTTTTTTTTCTTTTTCTTTCCCCTTATGATCAGGATTTCAAGATTATTGTGGCTTTGTCAGTACTTTGACTCTGTTTTAGTAACTTCCTTTGACACCATCTGATGTGTGTATGTGTGTGTGTGTGTGTGTATAAGCACAAAGTTATTTTATATTTTTTGCTTTTAGAACACTGGGTTTATAAAATCACAGGACTTTAACTATCCCTCTCCAGTATACTCTTATATTTTCAGCCACTGAAAGTATACTATATTTTTTGTTTGTGTGCGCTGTTATTCATTTTTATCCACATTTAAGCCATTTACTAACTGCAGAGTTCTAAATTTCTCACCTGTTAGTTTTCATTTAGCTGTTCTATTCAAGCATTACTTTTTTAAAGGACTTTATTTTTTAAGAGCAGTTTTAAGTTCATAGCAAAGTTGAGAGGTTATTACTCATTTTTAAAATATTCAGTCATGAGGAAGAGTTTAGGGATTACAAGATAGTTTTGGCCTTCAAGGAATTGAGAGTCTCTGGTAGAACATTTACACAAGCAAATATATACGTTGTGGTAAAATAGAGTAAGGTGATTACTGTTAGTAAAATATTAGTGCAAGTTTCAATGGAGCTTAAGAATTAAGAACATTTACAACTCTGAGAGATGAATTAGGGAAGGTCTTATAAGAAGTCACATTTAGGCTAAGCCATAAATGGTAGTGAGATGCCTCCTTGTGGGACCAGTAAGTCAAGAGCATTGCAAGAAGAAAGGAATACTATGACCCAGAATGTGGCAAGGTGAGAGTGTGAGGTGAGTTTGTAGATGACTGGTATATCAAAAAAATATAGGGTGAAATGGTGTGCTTGCAGAGGAAGACGAAGAAGTTGGACAGATTGATGGGATCATGCCAGGGCCTTCCTGCAGGCAATGAAAACGAATTCAGAGTACAGTTGCCTAGTAAGGCAACATTTTCCAAACCATACTTCTTTGAACATTTTGCTATCAAATGTTAGTATAAATTCAGTGCAAAAAAGGCTTCAATGTCAAAATAGTAAGGAGAAAACTGAGTTTAAAATAATTAAGTAATATTTTATGACATATCCTACTCATTATTATGTAAGTCACATCATGAATCTTTTAAAAAGATACATAGAGTAGTTCAATGCTATCTAATTATAACTTTAAAAAAAAGGTTTTTGAGTCTGAAATCTAAATTATATTCATATCACTTTTTTATATAATTATATATTTATTTTATACTTTTGTTGTTTTCTCTTTTTCATATGAGATTATAATTACTCTGAAAGATCTGTTTATTTTGATTTAACTTTATACTCAGAATCTGGTACAATGTTATATATGTGTGTATGTCTGGGTGTGAGAGGTGTATTAAAAACAAAGTAAAACAAATACACAGTTGTAGCAAATACTTTGGGGAAGTTTTGTAAGTTATAAGGAGGAATATGAAGGGAGAATGAGGAATTTTGAATGAGAATAAAGGAATATGATTTTAATTTTGGGTAGACCCATGAGGTTACACTGAGTTCAATAAGCAGAACAAGACAAAGAGGCTAGTCCATTTGAGACATGGAATAGGTCGAGGACAGAAAGCTACAGATTTGAAGGTGATACAGAAAATTTACAGTGTTGGTTCTTTATTTCTACTGTAGCAAATTACTACAAATTTAGCGGCTTGAACAACACAAATTTGTTCTTACCGTTTTATAGGTTAGAGGTCTGACATGGGTCTCTCTAGGCAAAACAGAGTGTTAGCGGGACTGTGTTTCATTCTGGAAACTCTAGGGGAGAATCCATTTCCTAGCCCCTTTTTAAAAATAAGTACTTCCCTTTATAATAATAGCTTTAGGGGTACAGAAGATTTTTGGTTACATGGCTGCTTTGTATGGTGGTGAAGAAGTCTGGGCTTTAGCACACTTGTCACCCCCAATAGTGTACATTGTGTCTAATAGGTGTTCCCTCTCCTTCCAATTCTCTCTCTCTTGAGTCTTCTTCTTTTCCATTCTCCCCCTTCTGAGCCTCCAGTGTCCTTTACGCCATTCTATATGCCTTTGCATATAGAGTAAGAATAAGCAAGCATATGCATTTGTTTTTCTGTTCCTGTGTTACTTCACTTGGGATAATGGTTTCCACATTCCATCCAAGTTGCTGGAAAAAACATCTTTCTTTTATGGCTGAATAGTATCCCATGGTTGTGTGTGTGTGTGTGTGTGTGTGTGTGTATGTATGTGTGTGCATGCACGCACGTGTGTGTATGTGTGTATCCAATTTTCATAATCCACTGATCAGCTGATAGACATTAAGTTGACTCCACATCTTTGCAATTGTGAATTGTGTTGCTCTAAACGTGCAGGTGCAGGTGACTATTTTGTATAATGACCTCTTTTCCTTTGGGTAGATACCAGCTAGTGGGATTGCTGGATCAAATGATAGATCTAGTTTCAGTTCTTTGAGAAATCGCCATATTGATTTCCATAGAGGTTGTACTAATTTACATTCCCACCAAAGTGTATAAAGTTTTCCCTTTTCAATATTTGGGGACCATCCACATTCTTTGGCTCATGACTGTCTTCCTCTGTCTTCAAAGCCAGTCATGTTGCTTCTCTCTATGCATTTCTTCTGGAGTCACATCTTCCTCTGGTACTCTGACTCTGTCTTCCACTTTTGAGGACCCTTGTTATTACACTGGACCCACAAAGATGCAATGAGATAATCTCACTATTTTAAGGTTATCTAATCAGAATCTTACCTCCATCTGCAACCTTAATTTTCCTTTGCTATGTAGTATAGTTTCCTGAGATTAGAACATGGACAGTTTGGGAGTGGGGAGGAGGGATGCATTATTCTGCCTACAGCGTCCAGTTTCTAAACTAACAAATTTGCGGTGAATGGTGAAGTGTGAGTCAAGGATGAGATGCTGGTTCATATTTTGTGTACTTGGGCAGGTGCTGGGTGCTGCTTACTGAAACAGAGAAAGCAAGAGGTGGTACCAATTTAGTGGGAAAACAATGAATGAGCATGTTAAATTTGAGGGGCTTCTGGATTGTGATTAAAGCATAGAGAGAAATTTATGCTGGAGATACTGTTTTGGAGGTTGACAGAATTGAAGTAACAGTTGAAATTTCATAGTTGTTAAATTGTCTCTGAAAAATAAGAAGACAAAAAATAAAGGACAGATCCCTGAAGAGTATAAAATTGTGTGTTATTCAAAGTATGATAGTTTTGGAATATATGATGAAATGTGAACAATTATTATTGAAGAAAACTATTAATATTAAGATAATTTACTCAGGAACTACTTTCACTGAGAAATTAATGGTTTTAAGTTTTAAACTGTTTTATTCTTCTTGATCAGTAAAAAATAATGTCAGTATATTTAAGTTACAGTAAAAGATAACTTAAGACAGAGCAACCTGTCTATCTCACTGTGAACTCTATTCCTAAAGGCTTAGATCCTTCCTAAAATGATGAGACGTGGTCAGCAAATGTCATTCTCTGCCCTTATATGAAAATAAAATCAACCCATAGAATTGGATTTTACTCATATGTAAGAATCTTTCTTGAAAAAAAATATATAACTACTTTATAAATGAAGTCTACAGATAGAGCCAGTTTTCTTTCCATAAAACCACAATTAGGACTTCCAAAATTTAGCCAATAAAAGATAGTCTATAATTATGGAAATTATAACATGTTTTACAGTGTTTGAAATGTTAGAGTAGTAGTTGGCAATAACTATGTCTGAAAAAAAAAATCTTATTTAAGTAGATCAATTTCTCTGTTTTTTTCCCCAGCTTTATTCACCTTTGAAAGCTTTAAGATAGGTAGATAAAACCTCTATTTATTAAATAGAAATAGGACTAGACAATTTTAAAAGTAAAACAGGGTCACTGCTTTCTAGTAATTTAGTACTCTCTAAGAAACCTTTGATCTATAATTTGGTCTTATGGATGAATTTACCTGCAGGAAAGGAGATTCTCTGGGGAGACACATCATCAGTGAATAAATCATCTTACTCATTTTTAAACGAGTCTCCTGTATGCTTGATTAGCAAGAATCTGTCTCCTAAAATATGATCACGCATCCTTGGGAGGATACAAATTGAGCTTTTCAGCCATAAAATCTGTGGACAGAATTTGGATCCTGATAACTTTCTCCTAAAGAGTTTCTCAACAATATACATTTCTTGCTGTAATCAATAACTTAAGAAAACTGATCAAGGTCTTATGAAACCCTACATCTGCTTTTTTTGTGCTTAATTATATTTAGTAAATCCGCGTTGAATAAAATATTTTCAATTTGTCTAAATGTTAAAATATTATCATTTCTTTTGCATTTACTTTATTACACAAGGTTCTGGTGATAAATAATTTGACAATAGTACTAAATGACTTGCTTTCCCCACAGGATAGTGATAATAATGCATTCTTTTGAAAAAAATTATGCCAACTGTAAAGCTTCCATCTGTCATTTTTTTCTCTATACTGAAGCCATGCTGCTCTTGGCATGGGTCACATTTGTAAATGTTTCATTTATGAACCATTTCTCCTCCTGAGTCCTTTGCAATACAGAAATATGCCAAGAAAGATCAGCTGTCTTACAGTTCATGTGCCTCTGAATTTGGCATCATATTCACTGTGACATTTCCTCAATAGTTTCCAGTAGGAAGTTGTCCTACATAATTCTCATGATTTTATTTATCAAATAATTGTGCTAAAAGCTGTTTAATGTGTAAATGATATGACAACTAGTTGTCCTAATATTTTATTTGTCTTCACATTTTTTTTCCTGCCCATTTCTCTTGTTACAGATTAATCTGTTCTACAGGTAATATTACTTACCAAACTACTATAATCTAATTTAGCTATTCAGAATGCGATACATAACTTTTAGGCAGTCAAGGATATTGAAATTATGGTAAAAGGATTAGAATATTACATTTTTTGCTTGTTTTTGAGTTGGAGTCTCACTTTGTCACCCGGGCTGGAGTGCAGTGGCACACTCACAGCCACCCCAGCGTCGACCTGCTGGGCTACAGCCATCTTCTGCCTCAGCCTTCCAAGTAGCTGGAACTACAGGCATGCACTACCATGCCCGGCTAATTTTTTTTTCATTTATTGTATTGTTTTGCTTAGTTGCCCGGGCTGGTCTTGAACCTGTGGGCTCAGGCAGTCCACTCGCCTCAGCCTCCCAAAGTACTGGGATTACAGGCTGAGCCACTGAGTCTGGCTAGAAAATTACATTTAAAAAAAAATTATTCTTTGTGACATCTTCCCTGTATGTATAGTATTGTGTCAGGCTTCATAAATTGATAACCATATTTTATGAGCAATTGTGAAATCTGAGTGTTCAGAAATAGAGTTTAGTTAGTTGCTTTAGAGAAGAGTCATTGATATTAGCAATTCAGCTATACCTCTTAGACTAAAGGGGTTAGAATATGGATAATATTTCTGGAATCAGCTGGAGATGCAATGGGGAATTGAAGAAAAAAAAGCATTGTCCTTATATCTCTCTTGAAGACTCCCTGAGTGGATCAATTAACAAGAGAAACTCTAAGGTTGAAGAAGAAGCAATTATGATCCATGACACAACAAGCCAACGTTTGTCTGTTATTCTTATTTTCATACACTAAACCTTGCTACCCTAGTAGGGTTGCTAATAAGATGAGAGTCTATTGAGAACCATGTTAGGGTGGTTACTAAGCTTAGAGAATTGCTTGGTTTAGGTCTGAATAACTCCCAACAATTGGTAGAATAAGAAAGATTACATAAGAACACAATACTAAAGCAAAGTATAGACCCCTGGAAATAGATAGGAAAGGATATAATCTAAACAGTGAGAAACTTTTGGGACATGATTGAGTCAGAGTGTTAGGAATCCTCTTTCAATATAATTCTATGAAAAGTTGCTTGCTTGGTGTGATTTTAGGTATATCATGAAAGAGTCCCAAGTCACTGCCATCTGAAAGATTAATTCAAATTTAGTTTGGATAAATAATACAGAAGGAAAAAGGGAAAATGAATATTCATAAGAACATTTGTGTGCTAATTTGGTTAACATATTTTTTTAATGTGATCAATGCTTTCAGTTAGCATTAGATAAGAGGAGGATAGTTTGAACAGTGTACCCAGTCAGAGATGGCAATAGATGAACAGGGTTTGGATTGAGAGTGGGCAGTCTGAGGTCAGTCTCTGCTGGAACAGAGATGAAGACTCCAAAAGTTATGGATGTCTGCCTTCTCGCAACCCATTCTGTGCTAAAAACAAATGTGCACTGTGATTTTATTTTTCCTACAGACCACTTTGCCCCTTAATTGCATATCAGAAAGATCATAAATAAGTAGTCCTTGATCTTGTTCATCACAAAATAAGCACAATGGCCATTTAAGTTCCATCCAGTACCTTCCTTCCTATTTATTCTGCACTGCTTTTCTAGTAGTTAGTTAAGAATGATTTCTGAGACATGAGCTCTTACCCATGTTCCCTACTAATGATCTACTTCATTCACTCATTCATTTATTTTATTCAGCTGGTACACCCTCCCAACCCAACACACATACCAAGTCCTTGCCCTTGAGGAGTTCATACTCTGTTGGCAGAACTAATTTTTAAGTTAAGGTAATATTGATTATATTTTGATTTGGCTACAATTTCAATGAACAACAAAAAAAATTCTATCCTTTCAAATTTGTTTAATATGTACCGGGAGTGCCAAAAAGGTGTATTCACATTTTAAGAGATGTTATCTATATATTACTTCTCAAAGATGAATTGAATTATGGTAGCAACGTGTAGTATGATGTTCACTCAAAAGAAAGTGTTAATCAAATGAATGCGAGCATCATCACAGGACAGACGGGAAAATAAAAGAAAATGGTGGAAGCACAATTGTCATTCAAGGAGTGCAAGACCATTTTGAAGTGATACTTGAAATTTGAGAATGTTGTGGAAGTACGACAATGGAGGTGTGAGTATACAATGGAACCTTCAACACACCTAACAACTGCATGCATTCGTGATAAGTTTGAGATGCATGGTGCTGTGTGTGATGTGCACAAGGGAAGATCTGTGATGCCTCGCACAGCGACAAGTCCTGCTTCTTCTGCTATGATGTTGGAACAGTTTGCATGCTTGCCCCAGAAGTCTACCAAACAATGTGCATGTGAGACAGGAGTTAGCAGAACAGGCATACATACACATTCTTAAAACAGCAAAATGGAAAGTTTTTATTCCAAGATTATAACATGCACTGAATGAAGAGGACCCTGATCTCAGGGTACAGTATCGTGAGTGGTTTCAAAACATGGTATGAGAGGATGAGGAGTTTGTGGGGAAAATGGTTTGATCTGATGAAGCACAGTTTAAATGGAAAGGAACAGTGTGGATGAGTTTCCTTCACATTCTCCTGACCTGACACCCTTTGACTTCTACCTATGGGGGACCTTAAAGGATGTGGTGTACTGTAGAAAACTGGCTATATTGGTGGTACTTTGGGAAAAAATTGAAAGGGCAAGCACAGTGATAAAAGTGGATACTTTGGTCAACATTCCTCAAGCAGTAGTTTGCCATAATCAGAAGTGTCTGGACACTGATGGTAACCATTATGTGCGCCTCTTATAATTGCAGAAGTCTAACATGACTTGTAATCATCTTTTGTTATCGGTATGTATTCATCTTTTGTTATTGGTATATATTGAGTATTATCATTTTAATACAGATTTTTCCTTTTTTAAAATGTATATACATTTTTGGAACCCTCTGTATTTGTTTCAAAGTTATGAGAACCCAATTAAAATTTGTACCTGATAATTTATTTCTGGTGATTATAACTTAGATTAGAAAAAAAATGTTTATTTCTGATAATGTTCAATTCATTTTTTTAAAGTCGTCCATTCTGTGTAAAACACACTAATCTTTTCAGACAAATTTAGCAGGCGCTTCTTTTATGTGGGGTTATTTTGGAAAGTATCATAAAGGTAGAAATGATTATTTCTCTTCCTGTTGACTACCGGGGTGCATTTCTACAATCTATTTAGTCCTTGGCACTTTTATAGGAAGTGAAATAAGTGGTAAAATTACTGACAGTTTTGATGGTGTTTTTGATGATGTAATTTTGAAACCTGCCCTTTTAGAATAGGAATTTAATTCCTCCCAGTATACTAAATAGTTTCAGTCTTTCTTTGCCTGCACCTTATAAATAAGGGTATTTAAATGTATTCTGCTGTTTTTGTGTTTGAATAAATTATAGCATGTAGGATGACACAAAAATCCTAATAGTAGTAGTCATAAAATGACAACTTGTACTCCCTGTAGGTAGACATCGTATCTTACAGACTTTCTATATCCTATAATGCCTAATATAGAGTCTTAAACATAACAGAGATTCAATAAATGTTTGTAGAAATAGCATCAAACTGTAAAGACAAGTAGCAGTTCTTGAATCCATATGCCCTAGTGAGGGACTTTTAAATCTGTTTTCATTATGTCCATATAAGTGTAATTGAGGGAACCAACAATACTGCAGGGAAAAAAAAATTCTTCCATTTTCAAGAGAAAAAGAGTGACTTTTATTCATATATTTTTTTCTTAAATTCCAGTAAATTTTTTTTCCTTATCAATACAAAGCCATTATTATTTCTTTTCAAAGTAAGGGTTTCAGTAGTTTCTTTAGACCTTTCTTCCATTATATAGAAATGTTTTGACTTTGAGATGGTTATTATATCATAGATAAGACTTTCGAATAAGTAGTCATAATATCTTTTCCCAGGGCCATAAAATCAATGATTTAAGTGTATTTTAAACTTTAAGTTTTAAAATATTCTTCCAAAAAAATTGGAAAGTGTCTAAAGCCCATGAAAGACAAGTGGGAAATGTAAAAGAGGATAGAACTAAAAAGGCAAGACACATCTTTGATGCCGTGTAAGCAATGGGGCGCATGTTCAATGGATTGGACTAAATGGAGCACTTTGTGAGAGATGAAAAACAGTGATTGTTTAATATATTATAAGGCTAGGAAAATCTAAGACTACAGCAAAATAGTCTTTTCTACTTATTTAATCTCTGTGTCATCGAAATAAATGTAAATAATACAAGTGCCAAACACAACTACCTCTTTTATTTATAGTTGAAAGTGTTGAAGGTATCGAAAGGGAAGAGTTACGTATTGCTTTGACTAGGGACATGCCAAACTTCCTATTTTACTATTTTTTAACTATAGAAATAACTGAACAATTTGATGGGAAAGCATATCTTCTGAGGGGACTCATTAGTAAGTCTCAGTGACCTTGCTCAGAAGCCCAGAAGCGAACCTGTAACTTCGTGATCTTGTGACAGATGACCTCCACACCTGGGTTCTCTTCTGGTCGCTGTGGTCAGTGCTGGCAATAGCAGGTTTTAGGACTGATTATAAGATCAAAGCAAGTAAAGCTTTGATAACAGTTTAGGGATCCACAGTTTCTTGGAGAAAGGAAAATACGAAGGTGTGAATGTCAAGACGGACATTGCTAGTTATATTTTAATCAACTATTAACCATTCATTATTTGGATAAGGTTTTTCGTGGCAGAACTTGCTTTCTAAATAATAGCACACAGTGTTACTTTCTCTGTCCTCAAAGTAAGTTAATTAGGTAGAATATTACGTAGCTTGAATTTTTGCCCTTTTCTATTTAAAGTAATAGTGAATAAAAATAATTTCTTTGTATAGCTTATTTTAGATGACTGAAAATGAGTCATCTGTTTTCCAGAAAGGACAGAGACAGAGGTTGGAATATGATTTCAGAAAAATATATTTACTGATAGATCAGAAAACTGAAAGGGTATACTTTCAAAAGTTGTAGACTTGATTTTTTTCCTCTAATTTGAGAAAGCCAACCTCACTATGTTCATATTACCTTATCTTTCAGAGTGGAATTTCCAAACTCTCAGATATAACTGAAGGAATAATTAAAATTAATCACAAACATGACCTATATTAAAAACAAGTAGACAGGCAGTAACAGAAATAAGGACATCTACCACAACAAACAAAATGCTATAAGTGTACCTCAGAACAAATATTGATCTCCGTTTCTAGATAAAAGTAGTTTTGTTATTTTTAAGAAGGGATGATCACCAATGGAAGATGTTACTGTAAAAATATTATCAATATAGAGGATATACCTGAGTAAACATAATCCTATTTACAGCAATCTACATTAGATTTTTGGGGAATTAGATATTGATCCCAACTTTATATGAGAGTAGATACCCATAGTTTGCAGATCTGGAAGTAAACACCTTTGGTTTTTACCAAAAATATGCAATTATGTCAAAACTGGATTAATATGGTCACCTACATGTCAGCTGAACGCATCTAAACAATATTACATTCAAATGAGCTACTCCTAAAATTTAATGTATAAAGGTGATTATATCTATAATTTGAAGTATTCTCTAATTGTATCTGATCATGATGTCAGAAGTATTTCCATTGTTATTTTGCTTGTTTATTAAAAGCTGTGGGAGGTGGCAGATGTGTTATAATAAGTGAAACATAGAACTACCATAAACCTCTACTGCTGTGTTGTTACTAAGTGATTTTTTTAAACTGATTTCAAGTGCTTTGCTTCTTTTTGCATAAAGTCTGTAGACAAAATTTCCAAACATTAATTTATGATTGTCTGAACTTTTAAAAATATTGATAAATTTTTGGACTCAATTCACATGTCATCTTGAAAATTAAAATACAATTATCTTTAAAAAAATAGTTACTTTCTTAGAGGATTGATTTGCCTCCTCATTTAATTTTTCAAAATAGTATATAAATAAAATCATTTTTATTTTGCTGTTTGAGTAAAGATATTTTATTGTATACTATAAATCAGTATTTTAATTTTTTAAAAATTATTATCTTTTAGATTTACTAAAGTGATGTAAAGAGATGATAAATTATTTAAAGGCAAGAAATTAATAGTGGGTTTTTTAATATTAGGTACTCATTACTTTTATATTTAATTCAATACTATTAAATTTGTCTTTATCGTTTTATATTTTCTTTTTAAACACAGTGAAATTTTATCATAATTTTCCAAAGCAAGAAGAAAGGAAACATTAATAAGTTGAAAGATATTTTCAGAGAGAAATATAATATGCTGGAAATTTTTTTCAAAAAGTTAATAGAAAAATTGTATGTAGTTTTACAAATATATTCTATGCACTGTTGCTTGTGAAATACAATGCATATTTTCAAAACTTTATTTTGATACCCTCAGCCTATTCTATTCAGTGTCTTATGATATGAATAATTATATTTTAATTTGTACTCTAGAAAAATGATAGGTGCTAATCTTGCTATTTAAAACGTCCCTGTTAAAGATAAAAATGTATTGATTTTTTACTGACGTTCACGTTGATATAATGTTTTTTTCCCTTCTACTGGTTTTTCAATGTTTTTGCACTCTGGTAGGGACTAGATAACTTTTGTTTAAAGCCAGCAGGAGGAGCTCTCACCTTGCTGGGTTCAATGTAATTAGTGTGCTTGAAAAACCCGAATTTATGGGGGTTTTGTAAGTGACACAAATGATAAAATTAAAACATTTGCTATATATAGTGGTATTGAAAATCTCAGAAATTGTAAGTTTTATTTTAGTATAATTCATCTGCCTGAAATGCAAATTTTAGATTTGTTGTTTTTAGGAATTTTTTAAAGTTATGATTGCAGTTTAATGAAAATAAAGCAATTAGGTACATCTTGTTTCTGGAAACTGCTAAGACACAAAAAATTGTTTACTAAGCATTTACACTATTGCAGGTATCTACATATTTTCCTTTTTTATTTGTTTTGAAGTAAATATGTCATAGTTTAAAATTATGACTACTGAGAATGATGTGTTTTAAATATGTTTTACAAAGAATTCTAGTTTTATAACAATTCACTAATTGGTCAGAATTTCCATATAAAATTTATGAATATTAAATCTCTGTTGGTAGACTTTAATACATCTTAGGAATTTTTGAGCACTCTACTCCAATAAAACCCTTGGTTTGAATGCCATGGTTTATAGGTAGTAAGGGTAAGCTTTCTGTAGAAATATTTGATGAGTTAATTGGAATCAAAATTATGAAGATTGAAGAATCAGCAAAAGAAATATTGATGTCTCTCTATATCTACAAAAATAAAAAGCAAAAGCAAATAATGATGTTTTGTATTTGAACTTAAAAAGACAGGATTAAAACAACACCTTTTTCAAGGTTTACACCAAAGTGTTTGAGAATCAGTCTCCCTGTTTGAAATGCAAATCTATCACTTTGTGAACAAATAAAAGTTATTTAATCTCTCTGAGCCTCAGTATTGCCATCTGTAACTTCAGCATTAAAAAATGAAGTTAGTATTTAAAATATATAAGGAACTCTTATCATCAATTTAAAATGTTGACTGCACTCTATGGACATTAGTAACATAAAAAGGAATTTAGATCCTTGTCAAAATAGAGAAAAAGTATTGTCTTTATATAATGTATCAGTTCATCAAAGAAGAATGATGAAATAAAGATCTGTTCAAAAGGAGAAAAATACCCTTGTAGGAAAATTGGAAGATTACTTGAAGAAGAGAGGTTTTGTAAAGTCCTTGCTACAGTGACTGTGAATTAAGATCATAATTTTCTCAGCCTGCTAGGGAAATAATGAAGTATTTCAAAAATATAAGTGTTCTAGGTAACTAACCTTAAACTTTTGAGTGCCAGAAAGTGGACACTGAAATTATGTACTTCTGAATTTTTTGAGTAGTATATGTCTAAAATAAATTTTATTTGATAATAAGATAAACTTATGGTTTTAATATATATTATATGTTCATCTTTTTCTCCAATATGTGAAATTATTTTTGTTACACTGAATGAATTTAAATGTCATTGTTTATGTATGTGTATCTCATTCTTACTCTGCTTTCTATCAGTGATTTCTGTTATTTCCAGGCTTGTTAGAATTGTATGCTAATGTGCATAAATTACATTATAAAGAAAAACTTTTAAAAAGCTCTAGCCCTTTATGTCTCCTTTTATTATTATTATTATTATTATTATTATTATTATTATTATTGTGATGTTAGCAGTCGTGGGAAACCATTTGCTAAATATATTAATTCATTCGGAGTAGCAAATGGCATTAACCTAATTTGATCCTTCTGTCTTTATTTATTAGCTGGAATATTTCAATAAGAATTTTTTTTCATTAACTATTTTGTTTTTCAGAGTAGTTTGTATAGAAAAAGCAAAATAATTATTTTATTATTTTCCAGTTTTTTAGCAGTTTTTAAAAATAATGCTTTTGTAGCATTCTGCAAAAGTGAGCAGCATAACAAGTTAGTTATGTTCTATCATTATGACAGCATATTTGAATCCCTTACAGTCATTCACCTTGTATATTATCAGATATTCCATAATTTCCCATTGGAAGCCTCTGTAACTTGGTTTCTTAGTCACTTTAACATGCCTTTAGTGAACGTTAATATTACCCCTATTTCACTAGGAAACAACACCAATGGAGCTGTCTTACTAACAATAAAAAATAAAAGTAAAAATAAATTGGGACCTCTGAATCTAATCAAGCCACTAGATGTATCTACCACTTTTAAGAAAGTGTGGGGAATAGAGAAGAATGTACAATGATATCTCATGATCAAACAGGAAAATCTAATATGTGGACCAAAACAATCTAATTGTTTTCCCCCAATAAATCAATTTTAAGTAGTGAAAAGGAGAACTGGTTAGTCATTAAGTGAAGTGCATATTAAAACAATGAGAGACTGTTCACATCTGCTAGAATGCCTTTAAAAACCTAGGCCATACCAAGTCTTGGTATGTGCAGGAACAGGAATACCATATATTCTACTATTGGGAATGTAGAATTCCGTATCCATATTGGAATCCAGTTTGACAGTTTCCTAAAAAGTTAAACATTTTTTTCCATATGACCCAGTAAATCCTAATCCTAAGTATTTACCATGGAGAATGAAAGCATAGGTTCATATAAAATATCTGTACTTGAAATTTTATAGTGGCTTTATTTATAATATTCTCTGCTGGAAGTAGCCCATATGCCCATCGACCAGAGAATTCCAGAAAGTAGAATACTTTTCAGCAATAAACAGGAACGATTGAAACATGTGGCAACACAGACTGATCTCAGATGCCTTTTGCTAAGTGAAAGAAACCAGGCTCAAAAGACAAAATGTTATATGATTAATTCATTTGACATTATGGAAAAGGCAAAATTATAGGGACATAAATCACATTAGTGATTGCTAGAGAATGGGATAGGAAAATGATTTTTTATACACGGTCACATGACATTTTTTGGGGGGAGGACAGAAATTTTTATGGTTTGTAGGCATGGTTATATGGATATGGAGGTTTGTCACAATTTATGGAAATACACATTTAAAATGGATAGATTTTATTGTAAGTAAAGCACATCTAAGTCTAACTGAAAAAAATGGAAGGAACTTACAGATTTAAAAGAAACACTTAAAGAGGAATGCCAACTCACTGTAATGTATAGTATTTATTTGGATCTTAGCTTCTTGGTAAAATAAATCAAGACAGTATGAAAATTGATCACCAATGGATATTTGATAACATGAAGGAATTACCGTTTATGGTAATGAATTAAGATATTTGGAGGTATATTGAAACAATGTATTGTAGAAATGTATGCTGAAATATTTACAGATAAAATGATATGATTACTGGATTTACTTCAAAGAGATCTTACAGTGGTGAAGTAGGTAAAAATGCATAGACAAAACACAATTAGCCATAAATTGGTAATGATGAAGCTAAGTGGTGAGTACATGAGGGTTCATTTTATGATTTTCTCTAGGTGAGAATTTTCCACACTTAAGTATTAAGAATTATGCTTAGTTTTACAAATGTAAGTTTAGTGAATAGATTTTTAAAAAACTAAAATAATATTCTGCACTAAGTAGATTCTATCCCAGAGTTTTAAGGAACATTTTATATTTTAAAATGTATCAATAAAATTTATCACAGTCATTGAAATAAGTAAAACCACGGGATCCTTGCAATAGACACTAAACAGCAGATGCCAAATAGCATACAATGGCATTTTTTAAAGCTACAAAATTTTTAAAAACACACTTTCTTAACAATGTAAAGAACCAAAACTATGTGGTACCAAAGCACTATTTCTCAGAGTGCGGGCCATGGCCTACTGGCATCTGGGTCCTGGTAGGTAATAAAGAGATCCACTGAAGCACTATACATTTGCCTGCTGGAAACACTACAAAAACACCCCTCAGTTATCTCCATCTGTCTTTCTTGCATTGTTTCTATCATCCTGCTTCCTCAAAAGCACGCACACTGGGCCTCACTCCAGCAACTGAAAACTGTTGTAGTAACTTCTCAGTTACTTTATAGAAAATATTCTAGAAGAAAAAAAAAATTATGACATCTGGTTGAAGCCCCCATCCTAGCCCAGCCCAAATTATATCTCCTTTGCTACATTTTTCCATACCTATCACCCCAACCTTAGCATCACTTAATTGCTAGGGTGTGCTCGTTTTCTGTTTTATAACTTAACAGAATATGTTATTATTTGTTTACACGTCTGCCTTTTTGACCAGATTATGAATTACTTTTGGTCACTGGAAAAAAATGCATGGTTATTATTATTATTTTGGTATTCCTTAAGCAAAGCATACCATCTCATACATATAATAATGTATCCTATGTTTTAAAGATAATAGGTTTATTCAAAATGAATTGTTTTCATACTTTACCAATTATATATGGGAATTTAATCACACAAAAAGAAAATATAGAAGCCTGCTTTATTACAGGTTTTTTTTTTTCTTTAATGTGATAAAAAAAGACTATATATGAAAGTAGAGGTCGGAAGCAAAGGTGGTTATTTCATGAATTTTAAAAATCTTCTATTAAACATGACTTTGTTAATTCTATTATTCAATTATATGTTTCACATAGCATTGTTAAACACACAACTACATATTTTAAAGTTAATATGTAACCATTTTATATATTTCTCATTACTTAAAATAATTGTATATTAATGCTTACTATAGGTAAATAATTTTAAAAGCAAATAATGCAATTTATTAAACCTAATGCAGTGAATAATAGTAAGGGTAGTTTTCATTAATAATTTAAATAACTTTAGCGTGTTTTTGCATCAGTTGAGAAATTCATGACAGTTTTTTAATCTGTTTTATTCCAGTTGTGTTGCTTGATACAACAACCGTGTTAGGAGAGCTAGGATGGAAAACATATCCATTAAATGGGGTAAGTTTAAATATCGTTTTAAAATTGTCATCTTTGTTAGATTTTCAATGTTTCTTATAATAACTAAAGGAACAGTGGGGCTCCAATTATTATGGATTTTGGCATACAATTTAAATCTCATACAAAAGATTATAATGCAGTTAGAACTGGTAGCCAATGGGAATGATATGTAAACAGCCTTGCATTCTTCTAAATTCATAATTGTTCTTCAATATTGTGATGATACATAGTAACATTAGAATACCTTCCCTATATATTTTTTCTTTAGACATAAATTTCTATGGGAAGTTCATATATGTTATGTATGTATATTACGCTTAATAGCCTCAATGAGTATTTGTACATAAAAGTTTTATAGTTTATAAGTGGATTATTCAAATATTTACTATTTGATTTTTAATAGATGTCTACTAAACATCATGTGTTTTGTAAACTTGACAAAAAGATACATTGTGGTTAGGTTTTTGTTAGCTGAAAGTAGTTGCATTTGAAGGCTTGTAAGGATGTATAATATGCAAAATACGGTTTTTCAGGTGCTGATGTTTTAGCTATGGTTGAACTTTTTATATATTTTGACATATTTTGATTATTTTTGCATTGCAATATATTTCTATCTTGTTTTCATATTAGGCTAAAATTAAAGAGTGGCTTGTGAGGCTTTTTACTTTGATTTTCATCTGTTTAAGCAAAATATTCAGTAATTGAGGTAGCCACATATTTTCAGATATACTTGTGTTAGCTTTCCCTTTTTTTCATAGAAATTGTATTTTTCTCATTCATTACATTGTTAGTTGATATTTTTACATTGCATCTTTTATTATATTTTCAAATTTAAATCTGAAAGTAGTTGGCCCAAACATGTTTTATTATTTTAAAATCTTTCACATATTACTGTTGAATTTGACATTTTACATCAACAATTACTCATTAAACATGTATTTTCAACTAAAATATCCTTTTAAGATTTAAATCTTTCTTCTCTGTTTAAAATGCGATTTCCTTTTTCAAGTTTGTTTATTTTATATTCTGTGATTTTATCTTTCTGAAATTATCCTTTTATTTTAACAGAGCTCTTACTAAACTTTCTGAGATATATATCTTAAACTAGAATTGTGCTTTTATCTTCATTATCTTAATTCAATAAAGTGAATAAACTTCAGTATTTGTTGAGTATATTATGTAGGCCGTGTTTATCACAGTTACTTTTAAGAAATTAATGAAACTTTTTTTCTAGAATACCTTTTCAGTGTATATATAATGTGTATATATATATATATGAAACCTTATAAATTATAAAAAGGATAGATAGCGTATATATATTTTAAAAATGCAATTTATTAATTATTTTTTTTTAGTGAAGATGATAGCCTACTGGTAATAATTGAGCTTTACTTAATGCTGTTTTTTTTGATTAAAATAAATAAGGAACTAATCATTAAAGATGAACTTTGAAAAAAGATTGCTAGAAATGTCAAGAATGAAAATAACCTAGGCATCAATATAGGTTAAATAATTTAAGATCTATGAGGATCATTAATCAGTTTATAACATTTAAACTAGTAGGTATATCCATACATTAAAATTGTGATTATATCTATTGGAAATTGTATGAAATTTTTATTTTCTCAGGTTTATTGTGCTATGCTAAATTGAATAGTCATTTTAATAATTATGCTTTTTAAAGAGACACTTAATTCACTTTGTTTTACAAATATGTCATGGATTGAAAAGAGACAGATCATATAGTTGGTGATATGCGACATAAAGAATATCTGGTATTTTTGTAAATAATGTGTTTTCTAGGAATAACTTTTTAATTGAAAATATCTTTCTAAAAAGACTTGAACTGAGATATTTTTGAGATCCTATAATGTGCTAGATAAGTTATACAATATTTAATTAATGATTCTATAGATATTTTAACTTAAAATATTCCACCAATAATATCATACTGCTGTAGTTACAAGATTAGATATTCACAGTGTGAGGAAGTAGCCATTTGAATAGGACGTGAGCATCCCTGACTAGTGGTTGTGGAAAAAAGGATGAATAGTCTGAACAGATGACTTTTTAGTCTTGCAGGAATGAAATCAGAATATTTTCATTTTCTGAAGCACTTTTGTGTGAATTCATTTGTGTCAACATTTAAAATATGCTTTGTTTCCTTTTGAGCATTGTCCAGAATTCAATTTAACAAACTTTTATTTTATTCTACTCTCTGCCAAATACCCTGTTATTGGGCTTAAGACAGGTTTTTCTATCCTCAAGGAATATTGTAGCACAAATATAATTCTGTACAATCATTAGGCCAAAGAACATGTTTTCAGGTAGTTTTGAGTAATGTTTTGTGAAAGAATGATAAATGAGAGATTCAATTCCGGTCAAAGAAAATTGGGAGTGAGAAGTGACACATTAGTTCTTAAAAAAAAAAATGTAAAGGAATCACGTATGGGTTAGAAGAAAACACAGAAGACACCTCCTAGGTGAAGGGAAATGTTTGAGCAAAGGCACCAACTGATTAAATAGTATGCATTAAGTTTTAGTAATGTTGAGAATCATTTGGAGTGTAGTAATACAGTTGGAAATAAGACTATTTATTTATTCATTTATTGTTTAAATTTTATTTTAAAGATATGGGGTACAATTCAGGATTAGGTATACATGTGGACATTGTACAGGTAAAGTTCGGGCCTCCCTTTGGTCCCCACTTTGCCTGGTTTGAGATCAGGTACCCTTGTTGATGTTGTGTCACCACCCCGACCCTGGCAGTATCCCGCTACTGCCAACACCTTACTTACAGCATTATGGTAAATGTTCAGGGTCCACTTATGAGTGAGAACATGTGGTGCTCTGTTCTTTGTTTCTGTGATAGATCACTGAGTACAGTAGACTCTAAACCACCCAAGTTGCTGCGAAGTCCATATGTCTGTCCTTCTTTTATGGCTGCATCATATTCCACTGTGTATATGTATCACATTTAAAAAAATCCATTCCAGTTTAGAAGAGCAGCACAATTAGCTCCATGTTTTTGCTATTGTGAATTGTGCTGCAATAAACATGTGTGCTGTATTTATAGGATAAGTCACTTTGTAAAGACAGGATTTCACTAAGTTGATCTAGGTAGTACATATCTCAGTCCCAGGGAGTTAAATTTTGAAAGTTCATTTTTAATGTGTATATGGTTGATCAGATCTGTTACAAAGTTGTACTGGACTTGGATGTGGACACTCCAGTATTCAAAATTAAATGTCCTTTTCAATGGTGGAATACCCTGTAATAAAAACTTAAGGCAAAATGGAATGTTAGGAGGAAAATAAGTGCTATCGGATATTAGATTGCCTTTTATTTTGATAATGATAATTAGAGATTGGAAAACTTGTGTTTATCAGATGCTGAGTATGGTTTTGAATATCATTTATTATATGTATTTTTTGCGTGCTGTGACTTAAATGATCATTAGGGTTTATAGTGTAATATAATACAAGATACATGATCTTATCCGTTGGATAAAGTGGATTGGTGTGGAGAAATTTACTGTGAGGTGCTTCATGTGTTAGTCAGAATTCTCCAGAGAAACAGAACCCATAGGAAATGTATTTATATCTTTATATATTATCTATATCTTATCTCTATTTATCTGTTGTGGGAGATTTTGGAGATGTATTATGGAAATTGGCTCACATGATTATGGAGGCCTGGATCTGTTGTCTGCAAACTGGAGAACCAAGGAAAGCCAGTGATTTGTCAGTCTTAGTTAGAAGGTCTGAGAACCAGGGAGGTCGGCAGTAGAACTCGAAGTCTGAGGTTCGAATCTGAAGGTCTGGGAAGTGGGTACGGGCATAAGTTCCCAAGTCCAAAGGGCCAAGAACCAGGAGCTCTGATGTCTGAAAGCAGGAGAAGATAGATGTCCTGGTTCAAGGAGAGAGAGAGCAGATTTGTCCTTCCCTACCTTTTGTTCTATTCCTCCCGTCTGTGGATTGAATGAGGCCACTCACATTAGTGAAGGAGGGTGGATCTTCTTTACTCAGCACACTGATATAAATGCTGATCTCTTCCAGAAACACCCTCCCAAAGGCACACAAAATTAATATTTTTCGAGCTATCTGGGCATCCCTTTGTCCTGTCATATTGACACATAAAATCAACCATCACAGTTAGGAAAATAGGAATGCCATGTAACTTATGTCTAAATAAAAGCTATAAGTGAACCTAACAACTAATGGTTTTTATAATAAAAGAGGCAAAGGTTATAATTAACCTGTGTAGAAAGATACCATTTTCCATAAACCAGAGCCTATCATTTCCTAATATCATTGTTCCAGAGGTGAAATATCAAAGATTAGACATACTATGATGGAGAATGGAATGTCTACTAATAAATAATTTCTGTTTTTATAATGCAATTTGTATAGTTTATATAGTAATAGCTAACTTATTAGCGTACAAGACTTCAGTATTACGTTTGGTTAATTCTATAATACGCTGAAATTATCCCACACTACCATTTGCGTTTGAATTTTGAAAATATAAACTTTGGCGCTACTTTCTGTTGTAAAAAAGGAATTCTTTAGTTAATGTTTTCAAAATTGACATCCAAATACTTTTTCTTCTGAGAAACCTTACAATATATGTGATAATGTTATGAAAATGCATCATGTTAATTTCAACTATATTGTTTCATATTTCAAAAACTACATTAGGTTTTATTAATTAGTTTTCTAAAAGTACATGTTTTTAATATCAATGTTTAAAAGACTCTTTCAGCTCTAAGATGTTAATCCCCATCCACAAAGTGGAAAAGAACATGTTAACAATTCCAATCTCATGTTATTGGAAGGACAAAATAATTTAATATATGTAAAGAACTGAAAACAGTGTCTGGTTAATAATCATCATTATATAAATGTCATTATTAGGAGTATTATGATAACCCTAAATATTTTAAAGTGATGAAAAATCTAGAGACTACTGCATAGATTGCTTGCTTTTTTTTTTCAGAATCACATTTCTATCACGTATCACATATATTTTTCTTCTGAACCATGAAAATATTATATTTTTGTAACTTTATTAAAGAAAGTAAAAATATGGAAGCAAATATGTTCTCATTTAAGTATGAATAAAATATTAGCATATAACTTTATTTATTTAGCATTTCACTGCATATTGACTATATGAAAAATGCCATCCTGAGTACTGGAGGTGGTGCTAGGTTGTGTAGTCATTGCAAGGATATATGAACCTTTTTATGATCTAATATCTTAGAGTGTACTCCATGTGGTGATGAGTAGAATGTATATTCCGTGGTTGTTGCGTGGTGTGTTCTGTAGATATCTATTAGGTCCATTTTGTCAAGCATCAAGTTGAGGTTCTGGCTCTCCTTGTTGTTTTTTTTTTGTCTTGATGATCTGTCTAGGGTTGTTAGTGGGGTATTTATCGGTATTTATGTCCCCAGCTTTGATAGTGTTAGAGTCAATATCTTCTTTTAGTTTACCTAAATACTGCTTTATGAAAGTGGGTGCTCCTGTGTTGGGTGAATATATGTTTAGGAGGGCTATTTCTTGTTGATGGATTGAAACATTTATCATTATGTAGTGACCTTCCATATCTTTTTTAAAATTTTTGATAGCTTAAAGGATATTTTGTCTGATATTAAGATTGCAGCTCCTGCCTTCTTTTGTGTTCTGTTCATCTGAAAATTTGTTTTCCATCCTCTTACTTTGAGTCACTGTGTGTCCTTTCTGGAGAGATGAGTCTCCTGGAGACAACCTATTGTCACATCATGATTTTTTATCCAATTTGCCATGCTGTGTCTTTTCAGTGGTGCATTTAGTCCATTTGCATTCAGGCTAGTTATTGAGATGTGAGAGTTTATCCCTGTCATGAGGTTCTTATAGAGTTTGTTGTTGTTATTGCTGTTTCTTTATTTGTTTGTTGGCTTTCTTTTGATTTTTTGGGTTGATTTATGTGTTTTCCACCTTTTCCCTGAATTCTTGGGAAGGGTATGGTCATTCTTTTTTTTCCTTCTTCTGTGTTTAATGCTTTCTTTTTTTTTTTTTTAAGGTGGGAAAGCAGGATTTATTGAGAGGACAGAAAAGCTCCCAAAGCAGGAGGGGATGCAAGGGGGTTGCCCTGTGTTTAATACTTTAAGTGTTTCTTATAGAGCTGGTCTGAAGGTGGCGTAAGGGATTGAATGTCTGTGAAGGATTTTAATTCTCCATCACTGATGACACCTAGCTTAGCTGGGTAGGTCATTCTTGGTTGAAATTGTTTATCTTGGAGAAGTTTGAAAGTTGGACTCTAGTCTTTTCTAGCCTAAAGTGTTTCTGTAGATAAGTCTGCTGCTATTCTAATTGGTCTCCCCCAGTAGGTAGTCTGACCTTTCTTTCTTGCTGTCTCAGGATTTTTTCTTTTATACCTACTTTGTGTAAGCAAATTACTATGTGTCTAGGAGTTGGTCTTCTCGTTTGATGTCTTTCCTGGGTTCTCTGAATCTCTTGTGTTCAAATGGTAATGTCTCTGATGAGATGAGGGAAGTTTTCTTGGATAATTTTATGGAATATTTGTTCCAGTGTGGTCTCTGTCTCTGTCTTCCTCAGGGATTCCAAGTATTCTTAGGTTCACCCTTTTCATATAATCACTCATCCCTTGGAGGGCTTGTTCTGTCTTTTAAGCATCTTTTCTATGTTTTCAATGGTTTGAATTAGTTACATATTTTGGTCCTCAAGCTGAGATTCTTTCTTCTGCTTGGTTAATTCTGCTTTCCATGCTTATCAGTTTGTTATTTATCTCATTCACTGTATTCTTTATTGATTTATCTCATTCACTGTATTCTTTATTGCTGTCATCTCAGTTATCAACTCCTTCATTCTTTCCTCTTGCCTCTCCTCATTTCTATTTATTCTATTAATATCTTGATATCTGGATTTATGGTTTGAGACCAGTCATTCTGGGGGCTCCTCATTCTTTGATTTCTGAAGTCTGTATTCTTAGTTGTTGTCTTCCCAGGGGTCTATATGGGACCCTTATTCTTCATTTGGTTCTTCTTCATTTGTGAAGGTCCCCCCCACCCTTCTTTTCTACCCCATCTTTAATTCTTTTGTTCAGTGATAGAGGGTATAGCTTTTACTTCTGTTTGCTCAATCCTCTATTCTTCCTTATGTAGATTTCTGGATTTGTTCAATTTTGAAGCCAGACTGAGGTTGGGGAGCTGTGCGTTTTGCAGTTTCGAGATTTGATTAAGGGGGAAATCTGTGGTTCAGAAGCTATCTGCAGATCCCAGTATCTGCTAATAGATGTGTGAGCCCCCTGGAACCCACTTCCCACTGCCTTATAATCTGTCCATGTGATGAAGGTGTATGTTTGCTGCCTGAAAGCAAAATGACGTAAGAAAAAGGAAAAGAATGGAAAAAGGAAGGAGGGAGATGAAAAGAAGGTAAAACGAGAGAAGAAGAGGAGGGAAAACAGACAGGGGCACCACCTGATAAATACACAAATAAGCAAAGACAGAAAAAACAACAAAAATGAAAACATACCAAAAAACACACAGACAAAAAAGACACCTGTTGATGTACTCACCCTCAAAAATACCCATACGCAAACAGAAAATCTAAAAACAAAATTAAAAGAACAGAAACAAAGCAAGTACAAAAACGTAAACAAAACAGAAACAGAGAAAGATAAAGAAAACTCGCCGTGTAGACGTTTCTGGAATTTGGGTTCCTTTCCAAAGCACTGCCGCTGATTTTGGCTGCTGCCAGTTTTGGCTCCCGCAGCACTGGAGAGCGGCTCCGGTCTCCAGCTTGACCCCTCCACTCTCAGCGCAGGATGCTAGGGTTGCCCTCTGCATGGGTCAGATGCCCCGTGGACTGCTGTGGGAGGAGGATGGATCAGATAGGGACTAACATGACTCGTTTGCTGCTCCCACTCACATCAGACGTGTCAGTGCCTGTTCCAGCATTGGGAGGGAGGGAAGGATCTGTCTCTCTGAGTGCAATGACCAATCCCAGAAGGGTGGTAGATAGCCTCTGTGTCTCAGGTTGGAGGCTGGACAGAGCTGGGTAGGGCAATGCAGGTCTCTGCCCATTCCTGGGACAGAGAAGACGGAGGCAATTGGTGTCTCCTCACTGGCAGTAGGGCTCAGTTCCAGGTTTCCCTGCTCTGCCTTCTCCATGGTTCCTGCTGCTATTGCCCACCTGCACACACCCACTCACTCAGACAGTCTTTTGGAACACTCACTTTTGCAGAGACTGTCACACGCCGACCAGTTCCCTTGGCATCTTGGCCGGTTCTCTATGATCTAATATTATTTATGACCTTTAACTGTGAATGGTAAATTCAGCCTTGTTTGGTGTATATAACATGTTTTATCATTAAGTATCACTAAATTAGACTCACAGCCAAGAATTGCCAAAGCAAATATTGACAGTAATAGCACACAGATTCGTTGACCTTAGGTGTGAGACTCCAGTGTGATAACAGCCCATAAAAGATGCCTGTTTGGAATTCCATAGGAGATAGAGTCTGGAGGCCAGTTTACTCAGCTCAGTGTGTTCCTTGAAAGCAATTCTCTAGAAAAAAGGATAAATCTGGATACTCACATGTAAGAGGCAGAGACATGTGACATAATAATTCTAACGGTTTTCTTTTGGTTTGATGACTCTCAAATATTTTAAAAGAGCAACCTGCAAATGAACAGCCTCCTACACAGAAATATATATGACAGCTGAGCCTATTTTAAGAGGGTCATGTAAAGTACTCAAGCTTTCTTTTATATTTATTTGCAGTTGGAGGAACACAGTCTGCAAAGTCAGTCTTTGTTTCTTGAGACTAGTGCTTTCAGGAGCTTGTCTCCGTTGAAGCTGTGTCACTCTTAATTGTTCTTAATTGCCTGGAGACCTCTCTGTGGCTCCTGTGGACAAGCAGAAATGAACCCATGGTAATGTGGGATAGGAGTCCTCCTATATTCATGCACGGTAGCCTTCGGAGGTGGCCTTCTCCTGCTTATTTTCTTTATGTAGATCTGAGTTTATGACCTGTTTCATTATTCCTATCTCTGAAGAACTTCTTTTAACATTTCTTGCAAGCCAAGCCTACTGGTAACACATTCCCTCAGTTTTTGTTTGTCTGAGAAAGTCCTTATCTCTCCTTCACTTTTGAAGAATAGTTTCACAGGGTACAGAATTCTAGGTTGGCAGTTTTTTATCTTTCAACCCTTTAAATATTCCATTCCACTCTTTGCTGGCTTGCTTGGTTTCCGAAAAGAAGTTGTTTGTAATTTTTATCTTTGCTTCTCTGTAGGTAAAGTGTTTTATTTTTTTGGCTTCTGTCAATGTTTTTTTTCCTTCTGTCTGTCTATATTTATGGGAACATTTTCTGAATTATGAATATATTATGTGTAGGTGCAGCTTTTCTGGCATGTATCCTACTTAGTGTTCTTTGAGCTTCCTGGATCTGTGGTTTGGAATCTAACATTAGTTTGTAGGAAATTCTCTTTCATTATTGCTTTAAATATATTGCTCTTTTTCTTTTTTTCCTTGTTTTGGAATTCTCATTATGTTTATGGTCCACCTTTTGTAGTTGTCTCACAAATTGGATATTCTGTTCCTTTTTTTTCTTTTTCAGTGTTGTTTTTTCTCTTTCCCTTTTTAGTTTTGGAAGTTTCTATTGCTGTATTATCAAACTCAGAGATTCTTTCCTTAGACATGTCCACTTTACAAATGAGCTCATCAGAGGCATTCATTTTTGTTACGGTGATTTTTTTTTTTATCTCTAGTATTTCCTTTTGACTCTTTCTTAGAATTTCCGTCTCTGCTTACATTATCAATAGTTTTTGATATGGTGTCTGCTTTTTCTATTTAAGCCCTTAGCATCTTAGCCTAGGATTTTTTTGTTTGTTTTTGTTTTGATGATTCCAATATTTCTGCCTTCTAGGGCTCTGGCTTTAATGCTTGTTTATTCTCTTCAAGTGTGCTTTTTTTGCCCTTTAGTGTGTTTTGTAATTTTTTGTTGAAAAGGGGACATGATGTATTGGATAAAAGGAACTTCAGTAAATAGACCTTTAGTAATGTAGTGGTAAGCTGTGGAGGCAGGGGAGTGTTCTATTGTCCTTTAATTAGGTCTCAATCTCTTGGTGAACCTATGCTCCTGGGCTGTGAGTGTCCCCAGTGCTTCTCAGAACCACCTCGGTTGGGACAGGATGGTGAAGGGGACTGGACTTTGGTAATTCCCTTCCCCCACATAAAAGGCTAGAGCTAGCTGGAGTTGGGTATTTCTCTTCCCACAGGTCAGTTAGGTTCTGATAAAGCCCCAACAGTCAGGCTCTCATTAAATTGTTTCTCCTGAGAGCAATGTCTTGTGAAGAAGAATAGAAGACTTCACAATATTACAAAATAGTTCCTTTTCCCCTCTCTCTCACAGAGGCTTGAGGAGATTTTTTTCCCCCTGATATTCACTGTGAAAACCTGTCAGAGTTCCTGGAAGTAAAACTCATAAACGTGTAGGGACCCCTATGACTATATTGCCTTGGAACTTTTAACTCTCAGAATTGTCCACACTTAGCTGCCAGGAATTTGTCAATTACAGTTTAGGTTTTCCTACCCTTGCTCAAATTTTCACAGATGTTTCTACACATGGGTTACTGCCTCCTTAAGTTATGATTCTCTATATCCACCTGCTGGGCCCTCCAATTTGGAGGCAGTGGTTTACCCTGTGACCTGACTTCTCTGATCTGAGAAGAGTTGTAAATTTTTCAGTTTGTGGAGCTTTTTACTTTTTGTAATGGAGAGGCTACTTCTAAGTTCCTTATGTGCTGGACTGTATATGACATTTTCAGCGGCCACAGACATTATATAATTGGCTGAAATATTTGCTTAAGCAACTTCACAAATTATGATTTTACATAATTTTCCTTAACTTTCTATTTTCTTGCAGTGAACTGTCCTGAATTTTTAACATTCTCTTCATTTCAGTCACTATCAGTAGCATTTGGCTTTATTTTTGCAACCTAAAAAATAGATCAAACTTTTATGCCTTTGTTTGCATGACATCATTGCTATTATTCCTTATAATAAAGGAAGACTTCAGTGCTTTCATGTGATGTGCAGGTCAAACAGTAGACCATGAGACTTCCAAGGGCTCTTAGAAATTTAGTTTCACATATCTTGACTTCACAGGAATAATAATGTAAATTTCTGCCACAGAATATTCACGTTGTTAATGTGTCATAGATATGCACAATGAGAACTGCACTTAAACATTTTACACACTTTTTCATTTAATCTTAATAATAACTATGTGAAGTAAACTTTTTTGCACCATGTTATTTTTGAAAAAAAAAAAAAAGGAACCTGAGAAAAGTTTCAGAACATACCCAGGCTAGTGGTGATTAAAGGGGCTGGTATTACAACATCCCTGGTATTGGGACATTTCAGTCCCAAAGTCAGGACTTTTAGCCATTATCGTATATCTATAACCGTGCATTGATTTTCAACATTGGGATGAATGCTATGAAGGGTGTAAAATAACCATTAAGGTTGATGAAGTGTAAATTTACTCTAGTTTCAGTGTTGCTAGAAAGACACAGATTTTGTTTATAAAGATACATGGTTCTTGGAAAGCACTGAAAAGGTTAATTCATCTTTGAAGAAAAAGGATATTCCAAAGCTAAGGATGCTTATTTTTCACAGATGTTTACTTAGTGGCGTTAAGAATATTTAGTGCATGTTTAGATTGTGTGACTATTTTCTTCTCTTGGAAAGGAACTACAGAAATATTTCTATAGTGAGTCTCTTTTAGGTTCACTATGTCTTTTTGTTTGTTTGTTTGTTTGTTTGGTTGGTTGGTTGGTTTTTTTGAGTTGGAGTCTCACTCTGTCACCCAGACTGGAGTGCAGTGGCTGCTCCCGGCCACCGCAGCCTCGACCTGCTGGGCTCCGACGATCCTTCTGCCTCCGCCTCCCAAGTACCTAGAACTACAGGCACACGCTACCACGCCCAGCTAATTTTTTTTTTGATTTATGGTAGAGATGAGGTCTCGCCAAGTTGCCAGGCAGGTCTCGAACCCATGGGTTTAGACAATCCACTCACCTCAGCCTCCCAGGGCGCGGGATTACAGGCTGAGCCACCGAGCCCGGCTCCATTATGTCTTTATACATGTCTGCTATTGACTATTGGCTACTTAAGTGTAAAATATGAACTAGTTTGTCCCCCCAAAAACCTTATAGAAATAAGTATTTCAGTAATGTTAGCATGCTTGTCATCCTTAAACTGTCTTCTAAGAAAATTGCCCAACCAAGTTGCTTGCTGAGGGATTTGTTATGGTTGTTCCACGTGTTCTGCTCCCTTGACCGTGTCTTTCTGAGACAAACACGGACATATATTCGAAAGACATTCAGTTCATTGGCTAACCTGTCACCTGTCACATACGGATTTCCATAAGTGGCTAACCCTGCCAGACTTCTCTTTTAGGAACTTAGGAATTCCAAGAGCCTAGGGAAAATAGCAACTAGAAACGATTTCCATAAAGATAAATGGAAAAATTCATGGAGAAGGGTTAGAGTGGGCGACTGTGGCACACCAAAGTCTTGTGCAAGTAACAGTTCTAGGAGAGCAGGAAAAAACAAACAAAACAAACAAACAAAAAACAGCTGTCAAAGGGTGGCTAATCAGTGGGAGGAGAACACGGGATGCACAAAAAAAAAAATCCAGGAGAAAAGGAAAGGTTGGGGTTGTGAGCACTTCTGGAGTTGACTAGGTCACCGCTGAATTTTCATATCCAGGTCTTAGTTATTCTTAAACTGGATTCCTTTTACCTAGGCTGCCAGATTGTAAACCTAATAATAATAATAATAATAATAATGAGAAGGTAACAAAACACTGGCAGTATTTTGAGACAGAATAGGAAATAGGTAAGGCATGGAAGGTAGAATTTCCTTGAGGAGAGTATAGGGACATGAATCACCCAGAGCTTCTAGCTTTTTTGTTTTTTTTAAAATCAACTCATGCATGGGAAAACGACCTCCCCTGCATGCCAGCAATGTGAGGAAACTGGTGAACGAATATGCATAGTTTATTATAGAGCCTATAAATTTTTAAATATTTAATACCCGAGCAACTATGATTTGTGTCACTTCTGTCTCCACTATCTCAGAATATTCCTTTCTGTTTAGCAGTTTCTTCAAAGAAAATGGATTGCTGCCTTATTTTTCACTAGTTGAAAGAACATGTGTTGGTAATGATGAAATTAATTCTATGGTGAGAAAGAAAAGTATCAGAAAAGCAGGAAACAGTGATTTAGGAAATCAGATGTGAAGTATTTACTGATGTCTGTGAACATGTAATTAACCTTATATTCTCTGGAGAGCTGAAAAAATGTCTGTATGAAATTCATTTTTCCAATATTCCTACTGTTCTTTAACAAATAGCCTTGATGATGTCTTCATCCATCTAAATGTATATATTTTAAAAGCATGGGCTCCTTTAAGCTAAATCTTTTTGACATAATACAGTCTTTTCTTCATTCTATTTACTTTTTCTACACTTTACTTACAACATTTTAATTTCTAGTCTCCTATTTTTAAGAAAATTTTCCAGTTGTCTCTTTGGAAATGAATTCCCATATTTTCAAATATAAGCTAAGATTCTGTTTTTATTAACAAATTCTAATTTTTTAAAATTTTAGTCACTAAAATATTTATAAATTATTTTATTTTAATGAAAGAGTCTATATCTAAATCTAGAGCAAGCACATGCAAATGCTAAATTCTCTTAGAATACCCTAAGAGATTTTTTTTTTTTTGTAAAATACCTTACAACTATATGGAACACGCTAAACTAGATGTTCTTATACATTTAATTATTTGCTAGTTTGAATGGTCAGCTTACTCTTATGTTCCCCAGTAGCTACCAAACTCTGTCGATTCTGCCTCTGAGAGCTCTTTTAAATCAGTCTCTATCACTCTGTCATCAGTTTGAGTCTTCACTGTTTCTCTCCAGATTACCATGGTTATGTCCTAAAGTGTTTACCTGCGTTTGGCCCTTTGTCAGACCCTTCCTCCAACATTTCCAGCCCATTCCTCATTCTATTGCTAGAACTGTCTTCTAAGCTGAAGTTCTAAACATGCCCATGTCCCTACCCTACAGAATCTCTCCTTGCCTTACCTACTATTTAACCTGTAGCCAGCAGCTACCTCCCTTCCTTCATCTTCTAACATTCCCTGACCCTCAGTCACCTCGACCGTCCAGATTTTTTCTTTTAGTAGTTTTTTTCATATGACTTGCTTCTGTTTGTCTCTGGATATAGGGTCATACTGTTGTTTATCAAAAAAAATTATCATTTATCTCTCTTCATTCTAATACCCATTTTCTCTGTGTTTTTCCTTTTGGTCTCTTAAGACACAGAAGATTTTCTACGGTTTCTGGAATACGATAATGCCAAAGATAGATTAGAAACGACTAGGACACCTGAAACTCAGTGAATATCACAGCATTTATCTCACAGTATCTAAATGCCTATCTCTTATTAGAGTATGCACTCTTGGAGTAATGGGTTGGCTGAGTATATTGTCTCTATATCAGTTTGGCAGCATGGCAATTGCCATAGAGGGGTGCTCAGTAAAAGTTGGTTGAAAGCTAAGAATATGTACAAGTAACAGATTATTTTATATAAGATATTGGTTAAAGGCTTCTTTGGCAACTCACATTGGAACTGGAATAATTTGGTACTAACTCTGGGCAGAAGCAGCTGTGACAAGAACCTAAATGGTTGTGAAAATTTAACAGTGTTCTTATTCATTATTGGTTTTGAGTACAGGTAGAACATTTATACATTTGCTCTCATTTTTGTATTTTAGACAGTCCAATTCATTGTCTCATTATCCGTGTTCTCACTAAAATAGAAGTTTAAAGGTGGAAGAGAAATATATTTACCAGGAAATAAAAAAGACTATCAAAAAGGTATAAGCTATTTAAGCAACACCCATGAAGACATAATAATATACTTTCAAAGACTTAATCACTGATTTAGAACAGTTGATGATCTGAATCCCATCTGGAAAATATTAACCCCAGACGGTTATTAATCCTGCATCTTGTTATTAAGATGAGAATTTAAAGACAGAACATATGGATTTTTAATGGTTGATAGATGATGGACTTCAAGTTTCAGAGAGTTTATACTAACCAGTCAAGCTTTCAAAAAGCATAGGTCAGCGTTAAATATTAAATAGGTTTTTTAAATCTGTATTCCATGCAATTAGCATTTTGAACTAATGTACCATAGTAAGCAAAACAGGTTTTTAATATTGCTTGACTTTGTTTTATTTTAGCAAAGCAAAACCTGTTGTGCTAATAAATATAATACTAAACTTAGTTTTTATCTCTCCTTAAGTAGCAATATATACAAAAATATGTCAATGAAATTAAATAATTATTTTAAGTAAAAGCATGAAACTAGAATTTGTGTGTTTATACAGTAGGTTGATATTTTTCTTTGAATGTTCATGAATCCTGCAGACCATGTTTGGGAAGGTAAAATTACATTTGTATTGTTGATTTCCATAGCTCAACTTAATAATGCTATTTATTTAATCAAATTATATGCTTACCTTAAATGCAATGCTTTCTGGTGCACATTAGAAGGAAATTCTTTATGGTTACCAATGAAATTGCTCTAAGAAATTCCCACATTTATTGTAAGTCTTCTAATAAAAAAAATGTACAGCCAACATATTATAGTTAATTTTTATTCTTTCTCTTGATAACATTGTACCAATTATTTGAATAAACCTGAATCTTAGTTTGCGTGGAACAGTCCTGGTTTATTTTTGTTGTTGCAGAATAATTATTAACTGTGCCATATGCATCTTTAAAGTGTCCTGGTTTAGATAATAAATTACATGACTTATCTGATATTAGTTCTGATCATGCTGCTATTACACATAGATTTGAAATGTATATTCACACAAAAGAAAACTATTCTCTCTCTTGTAATAGACTAAAGTGAGTATTCCTAGTTGGCTGATGTTCTTCCTCCTCTTCTTCATGGAGGGATAACCTTTTTTCTAAAAAGTTCAAAGGTGTCATGCTGTACTTCTATGCATATTCCGTTGGCTACAACCCATTGTTATTGCTACACCTAACTACAAAGGAAGCTAGCTTGGGGAGGAGAGGAAATGGATTTTAGTTGAATTGATCAAACTAGTAGTTATCCATTATCCATTCTCCTTTTTCTCTTTCTTTCATTAACAGAACCCTGCTTTGGAGGCAGCCGTGTAACCAACTAAAAATTCCCTATAGTACCGATCCTGTGTTGCAGCTAGTATTGACTAAAAGACTGTGTTTGATCTGATGTAGGTGGTTTGTGAAATTTCTGGGAAGACTGCTTAAATTGAGCTCTCTCCATCAAAGAGCATTCAGAACTTTTTTTTTTTAAGGAAGAAAATTTTACTCTCTCTACAAATCTGAATCATCTTGAAAAGATTAAGATTTTTCTGTTTCAACAAACTATGTAAAAGAATGTACTAATCACAAAAATTAAGCTCCCACACAGTAGATTTTTCTCCATTTATGGATATGAAAACTAACATCATATATTACACATATAGAGTTGAACTAGAATCAGGAAAATAGATTTTAAACATAAAACTACAGAATGTTCAGTTGGCAACTGACCTGTAATAATAAACTGATTTTAACTTAACATATTTAGAATTCAGTTTTGTAGACCCAAATTGTCGTGGAGGAGACACCTGACTATGGAAATTGTGGTTAGGTGAAACCTGCGTTATACTTGGAATATGTTGGCAGTTCTAAGTTATAAAATTTATACTATGAAAAAAAACGAGCTCTCTCAACTAGAGGGTAAAGCTTTTTACTTGTTGCATTCCCCTTTTGTTATTAGGAATGCAGGTATACTGTCTGGTGCTCCAGAAGCCATCTTGAACCCTAAGGAAAATTTGAGAATTAAGTCATATGTTAGGATGATATAGTTCCATGTTGTACAACCATTAAAATTATATTTATACTATAAATTTCAATAACAGGGGACTGTTCTAAATAATATGGAAAGAAATAAAGAATAAAATATTTCTAAACTTTATTTTTAAAATGTTTATGCTAGAACAAACAAACATGAAAGCAAGTCACTTATTAATAATTTTTTCTCTAGGTCATGAGAATATGGGTTTTATGGGTTTCGTTTATATTTTTTTATTTTTAAAAATTGTTTACAGTAAGTGTATATTTCTCTTATTATTAAAACGGTTACTAATTGCCTATTTTATTTGTGTTTAAAACTATTTTTATCAATTTATAATTACTGTGTAATTGAAAAATGATTGGGTATGGCTTAGTATCGATAAATATTTTCCAGCAGTCAAAAATTATAAGTGCTAACAGAGAATGTAAGATACCTCTGGAATTCAGAGTTGATGTACTGTGTAAAATTGTTATATATATCAGATATATGTAGAAAAATACCTTAAAATATTTGTTAAAACTAGAAAAAGGAAGATAAGAAGAAACTGGTCTTATTAGCTATCTTAGAGGTGCTACCTATAATTGATATTTAAGAATCCTAGAGAAAGGTCATCTTAATTTAAATGTTGGAAATCATGATTCATAAAAAGAAGAGTTGTTAATGTTTATATGGTTTTGTAAATTTGTCCTTTCATCTATCCATCCATTCATTCATCCAACCCATCCATGCAGCAACTATTTATTGAAAGCCTATCTTCTTGATTCTAAGACTTAAATAATTAGCAAAGACATGGTCCTTTTCCTTGAAGCCAGTGGTGAAGAGATATATATTAATCAAATAAGTAGGTGTAATATTACACATCTAGTAAGTATAAGTTTTATGAAGGAGCGATGCCATTGGTGTTTAAAATGAGGGATTTAATCTAGTTAAGAATAAAAAGGGTTCCCCTAAGTGACTACAGAAGGAGAGAGACAAAGAATAGCTATGTGCTAGCAGAAGAAAAGGTGGAAATAAGTCACTTCTTAAGGAGTGGGAACAGAATTTACAGGGCACATGGTAAGAAATGAATGGATACCAATATAACTGGAGACTAGAGAGAAAGGTTAAGCAAGGAGAGTTAGAAGGTGAAAGTGGAAATAAGCATATTAACAAGCAAAGATTAGTGGGCCATGGTAAGGTATATTATTATCCTGATCTCAGTGTATATACATTGGAGGGTAGTAAGCAGATTTTGAAAGGATTACTCTTGTTGAACACAGATAGAATAGAGCTTTGACTCAGAAATAGGGAACTTGGTAGGGTAGTTTCAGTGCAGCAATATTTTGCATTTGACAACAGAAGTTATCATGAGCTAATGCCATTGAATATTATCATATCTTCTTCACCTATGATATATCTAGCAAGATATGTAAGTTTACATCATTCCAACAATAATTTCTCTCTTAAAAAATGTGATTTATATAATGGTTTCCAATAGCCTTTTAATATTTGAAATTGCTAAGTTCTAGTTATAATCTTTTACTGGAAAGAAGAAATAAAATTTGAATGGTGAAAAACATATAAAGTGAATATTTACAAATAGTGTTTACCTTTTTATTAGTTTATCTTCAGTATTTAACATTATTTGGTAGCATGAAATATGCCATCATTAAATATTAGCTACTTAAAGGAAAAAACTGAATAAATCCATTATTTTGGAGTATTAGTATTACAGAAAATATATTTCACAAATTTTTACTTACAAAGCACCTAATACACTATCAGCATTGTGCTTAATTTAATTGAAATATTATCTATCATCAGGTTTAAGACTTTGTAGGATTATGTTTTCATTATTTCTTTGAAAATCTGAAAAGGAGATAAAACTTAGTTCAGAAGAGAACTATAAATGCTGCTATATATGTTTATTTCATTAAAGATCCATTTCCAGAATTTTTCCTTTGTTTATAAAAGTAATTTGCCGATGGTGGATAGAAGGTCAATATACAAATTCAATTTTATTTCTGTATATTATCAACAAACAAAAAAATGACAACATATTATTTTCAATAACAGCAAAATACACAGAGAGGTAATTACCATATCATCTCACTAACATATGAATCTAAAGAAGTTGATCCCATAGAAGTAGAAGAGAAGAAAAATTAACAGAGCCCAGAGGAGAGGAGTAGAGAGAAGACATTGGTCAATGAATACAATGTTACAGTTAGGAGGAAAAAGTCCTGGTATTGTGTTGCACAGTAGGGTGACTGTGGCTAATGACTGTATTGTCTATTTCAAAATAGCTATAAGATTAATTTTTTTTAATTTTTGAGTCCAAGTCTCACTCTGTCGCCCAGACTGGAATACAGTGGCATGCTCATGGCCACTGCAGCCTCCATCTGCTGGTCTCAGGCAATCTTTCCGCCTGAGCCTTCTAGGTAACTGGAACTACAGGTGTCCACCACCACGCCTGGCTAATTTTTTTTTAATTGTAGAGATGAAGTCTCGCCGTATTGCTGAGGCTGATCTCGAACCCGTGGGCTCAGACAATCCGCTCGCCTCTGCCTCCCAAAATGCTGGGATTACAGGTGTGAGCCACTGTGCTCAGCAAGGTTAAATTTTGGATGTTCTCACCACAAAGAAATAATAAATGTTTGAGATAATATATATGCAAAATATCTTGATTTGAGTATTATATAATGTATACATGTACTGAAATGTCATGCTGTATCCCATTAATGTGTATGGTTGTTTTCTGTCAATTAAAAACATAATGATAAATAATAAAAACCTACAAAATCTAAGAAATGAAGTATCACAAATCTAAGAAAAGATGAACAAGAGCACTGCACTGAAAACTACAAATAGTCTTTGAAGAAAATAAAGATATTTAGAAAAGGAAAGACATGTGTGTTCATGGATTGGAAGAATCACTCTTATATACTAGTCAGGTTTCTCAGAGTACTCTATAGATTCAATGAATGTAATCCAAGGAAATACCTCAGCTACCTTTTCCTTGTTTTTCCCCGTTTAAAAAAATTGAGGTGAAATTGGCATAACATAAAATTGACCATCTTAGAGTGAACAATTCATTGTTGCTTAATACATTCACAACATTTTGCAACCACTGCCTCTTTCTAGTTCCGGCGGCTTTTATTACTCTAAAAGAGAACCCTCATGCCCATTGAATAGTTGCTCCTCATTCTTCCTGATCTCCTAGGAAAGACTAATCTGCCTTTTGTCTTTATGGATTAACCTGTTCTATGTATTTTCATATAAATCGATTAATAAAACATGTGTCTGCTTTTTGTGTCTGTCTTATTTCTCTTAGCGTAATGTTTTCAAGTTAAATTCATGTTGTAGCATGTATCAGTAATTGATTTCTTTTTATGGTAAAGTAATATTCCATTGTGTGTATATACCATGGTTTGTGTGTCCATTTATACATTAATGAGCATTTGAGTTGTTTGCACCTTTTGGTTACTGTTACTTGTGCTGTGAACATGGGTGTACATTATTTGTTTGAATACCTGATTTCCATCATTGTGGATATGTGTAGTTAGTAGGGTAGTTGCTGGGTTATATCCTAATTCTATGTTTAACTTTTTGGGGAAACACCAAACTGTTTTCCATAGAGATTGAACCCTTTTACGTTCTCGTCAGCAATGTATGAGGGTTCCAGTTCTTCTGTGAGACTTGCCAATGCATGTTATTTTTCATTTGGTTATTCTTTTTGTGTGTATGTGGAAAGTGATAAGCAATTCCAAAACTGTATGCAAATTCAAAAATAGCTCATAGAATCTGAAAGAAGAACAGTTCTGAAGCATTTTTACACTACAAAAGATCAAAATATGTTACAATGCTGTAATCATTAGCAGTGTAATATTGTGGCAATAATAAACAAATCAACTAGTAGGAAAGACTAGGAAGGTAAAAACAGACTCACTGTGGATTGTGAACTGATTTATCAAAATATGACATCACAATAATATGAGAAAAATATATTTTCAACAAATGGTTCTGGGGTCAATAGGATATGCTATACACAAAAATAAATTGGAACTTTAAAAATGAAAGATAAAATTATAAAGCAGCTTTCAAAAATTTTTATGAGTTTTGTATAGGTATTTATTAAACAGAATCCTAAAAAGGAAAAAAATTCATAAAAATAGAAATTAACCTGTACTATTTAACTATATTAATATAAAAAGTTTTTTATTATTATAAAGATGTGGGGTACAATTCAGGGTTAGGTATACAAACGTTTGAAATAAATCGTTAAGAATGGTAAAATGGCGACTTACAGGTTGGAAGAAGAAATTTTCAATGCAGTTACCTGAAAGGGAATTCATATCTAAAATATATAAAGAACTCCTACAAACCAACAAGACAGATGACACAATAGAAGAAATGGACAAAAATATTTGAATGAGTATTAGAGAGAAGATAGCCAAATAGTCAATAAACATAGGAAAAGGAGCTTACTTTCCTTAAAATGCATAAAGAATAAAATGTGATGATATATAGAAAGATTGATAGATAAGTGATTTTAAAATGTATAGTATAATGTTAATAATATTTATAAATATAATTGGATGCACGGTTGTCATTGTTAATTTCATTAAACTGTTTTTGGCCTGAAAATCATTATGGTACATATGTTAGAAAATAATTAAAACAGAATGAGTTTTCAATATGCACAAAACAAAATTACCAAGTTAAAAAAAAGAAAAGGTCAGGTTTTAGAGAGGATGTGAAACTCTCATACAGCAATAGTGAGCATGCAAATTTGTATAACTTCTTTGAAAAATAGTTTGGTGATGTCTATTAAATCTTAACACACATATTATCTACAACCCAGTGTTCCTACCTCTAGTAGAATTTCCTACACATATTTACAAAGAAACACGGACTCCAGTGCCAATCACAGTCAAGCAGATGAATAATAGTCTAGGCATAAAAATACTCTAAAGCAATGAAATTGCAAAAAATGTATGACTCTTGCAAGCATATCATATGGTACTACAGATGAGTCTCATGAGCATATTGTTAAACAAAAGAAACTAGAAACCAAGGAGTACGTATGTGTGATTCCATGCAGATAAGATTCAAAATTATGAACTTCACAGCAGCTCGGATGAACTTAGGAGTCTATAATACTGAGAGTGATCTAGCACAGAAACTGAGTACTACATGTTCTCACTCAGAAATGGACCTTGGACAGTTATGGACAGTTATCATAATACTATTATAATGGGATTGGCAGAGGGGTAAACTGCCAGGGAAGTGGGGGTGGGATTGGCAGTAGTGGTAAACTGCCAGGGGAGGGAGGGACACACCTCATCAACAAG
>CAUYQG010274908.1:0-21514 GCA_963574415.1 Tarsius wallacei | reverse complement strand
CTCATTTCTACAATAAATCAAAAAAAAATTAGCCGGGTGTGGTAGTGCATGCCTGTAGTTCCAGCTACTTGGAAGGCTGAGGCGGAAGGATCGCCAGAGCCCAGCAGGTCGAGGCTGCGGTGGCCGGGAGCGACCACTGCACTCCAGTCTGGGTGAGAGACTCCAACTCAAAAAAAAAAAAAAAAAGTATCTTTCCAGTAGGGCTCGGTGGCTCAGTCTGCAATCCCGCACCTTGGGAGGCTGAGGTGAGTGGATTGCCTGAGTCCGCGGGTTCGAGACCCGTCTGGGCAACTTGGCGAGACCTCATTTCTACAATAAATCAAAAAAAAATTAGCCGGGTGTGGTAGTGCATGCCTGTAGTTCCAGCTACTTGGAAGGCTGAGGCGGAAGGATCGCTGGAGCCCAGCAGGTCGAGGCTGCGGTGGCCGGAAGCAGCCACTGCACTCCAGTCTGGGTGACAGAGTGAGACTCCAACTCAAAAAAAAAAAAAAAGAAAAGTATCTTTCCAAGTCAGCCATGTAAACCTACCTTATTCCTTTTGAAGTCTATATAGGACTACATAATATAAACATATGAAACACAACAACACTCACTTTACTACCCCCTGTTGTTGGCCATAATCTTAATTTTCTGCACTTACAATATGTCAACAAACATCTTTGTACATCTAGCTAGCTAGATGCTCTTGCAGAGTGTAAGAATATTTCTGCAAAACAGATATGTGCCTAAAAGCAGAATCACAGCCTCAAAGGGTGCATCCATCTGTAATTTTGGTAAGTATTGCCATATTTATTCATTTTTAGAATGTGTTTTATGCTCTCAAGGGGGAGCCACATATACATTCCCACACAAATTGCACAAACAACCCCCTAGCCCATCACAGGGGCTGTCCTTATATTGAGTTCTTCACATCTTTATTCATATAGCTGCCATCATTTTATATGTGTAATTTTCTCTATTAATTTTTTTTCCTAATTAACATTGGCTCAGATTCCTTTCTTTGCCAAGTTAGTCCTCATACTTATATTGAGTGTGATTCTTTCAGTGAAGTGATGCAGAATAAAGTCTTCTCTTTGCTCTCCTGCCTCAGTTTGGAACCTAGGGTAGAAAAAGGAAGGAGAAATAGCAGCAGATACTAGCAGTGGCCCACAGTGATAGATGGAGAGGGTCATGGGATCGGTAGACTGAACCTTGCTGTTGCTCAGGATCATAATCCAAGAAGTCTGAGTAAATGGGACGCTGTTGAGAGGGTAGAGAAAAGGGACTTTTATTGAGCGCCTGTGAGAACCCTACTTCTGTCCCATACATTACCTCATTGAGTCATTTGTAATTAACTCCGCGTGGAAGATGGATGGAGGGATTGGCTGGGCTACTGTTGCTGCTGCTGACAACTGCTGATTTCTACCACTCTTCTGGGAATTTTCCATGAGTTAAATCATTCACACCTCATGATTACCCCTTGAGGTGTGTACTAATATTGCCCCCACTCTACAGAGAAGGACACTGAAGCAAAGAGGGATAAGTTACTAGTTCAAGGTCACACAGTTGGAAAGTGGCTGAGCCGAGTTAAAACTCCAGCATGAGAGCAATTGTGGTAAGGAGCAGAGCTGGGATTTCCACACGCCCTACCACACTGAGGTTCATGATCCTTGAAAAGACACTGAGCTCCTGTAATTTTAGGGATAGCTAAAAGCACAGCGACCGTGGGCTTGCTTTACCCATAAATCCCAGAGCAAAAAGCAGGTAATTAACATCTGTTCTCTGAAGCAAGAAGCTGCTATATGGTAATTCTGAGATTCTAAATTGGCAAATTGGCAGAAGGGATTTTGTGACAGGGAGATCCCATTGTTTGGGAGTGTTTTGAGTGGTCCCCAAGGGTGCAGAAACTCATGTTTAGTGTTAATAGATCATTCCAGGGTGTCAGAAACTGAGAAGCTGTTTATTAACTCACCCTTCTGACACCCCCTATGAATGTCCTGTAAATGTCATCTTTGTGTAGCATGTTATAAATTTTCAGAGCTCTTTCATAGTCAATACCTCATTCAATGCCTTATCTTGGCGTTCAAGCTTCTTCATATAAAGGCTCTAACCTAAGCTTCCAGAACCCTCACCTACATCCCTGCCCTCCAGCCCTATGCCCATCCATTCCTCTTCAAGCCACATTAATCTTCCTGACATCCCTAAAAACACCTTTTCCTCACATACGTCACATACCTACCAGTTGGTCTTCCTTTGTCCATGCCTACCCTCCCATCCCTTCTCTAATAGCAGCTGCTCTGTGCAATCACTATGGTCATAACCATCCCATGCTTGAAGAGCTTTCCTTAAGTTCTCACTGCACATGGCCCTCATCTTTTATTCTCCAGACACAATGCCCTCTTCTCTGTTCTTCAGACTTGCTAAGCTCTTTCTGCTATAGGTTCTTTGCATGTGCCATGATTATCTTTGCCAGGAAGCTCCCCCCACCCCCGTTCCTTCTTCAGTCTGTCATGGCACAGCTGACTCTTTCTCATTATTCTGGACTCAGCCTACATGTTGACTCATCAGAAAAAGCTCTTGTCTGTATCAGCTATCCTCTTTTGTCTTTAGTAAACTCTCCTATCTGTTTCTGTAATGGTATTTTTATTATTGGGATTTATTTATTAAACATTTTAATTTTCTTACTAAAGTGAATGTTCATGAGCTCAATGCCAGGTTGGTTTCATTTGTTCTATATCTAATGTAGCGTCTGGTATATAACAGATGTTGATAGGCCAGGCTCGGTGGCTAACCTATAATCCCAGCACTTTGGGAGGCCAAGGCAAGTGAACTGCCTGAGCCCATGGGTTTGAGACCAGCCTGGGCAACTTGGAGAGACCTCATCTCTACAATAAATCAAAAATTAGCCAGGCGTGGCAGTGTGCGCCTATAGTTCTGGTTACTTGAATGGTTGAGGTGGAAGGATCGCCAGAGCCCGGCAGGTCGACGCTGGGATGACCATGAGTGTGCCACTGCACTCCAGCCTGGGCGACGGAGTGAGACTCCAACTTAAAAAAAAAAATAGTTGTTGATAAATATGTGTCGGGCCAGTAGTTGGGTGAATGGATAAATGGGTATTCTGTGTCTTCCCACAGGCCAGTGACTTCTGCGTGGACTCTTTATCCTTTCTCTACACTGGGCAAATCTTGTTTAGTATTTTCAAATCAATCATTTGTTGAACTTTCCCACCCATCTCGTAAAGAAGTCATTATTCTCATCAAAATTTAGAGATCATCTCCAAGCTATACAGCTACAAGTATTGGAGACAAAATTTGAACCCTGTTTTGTCTGATTCCCAAATCCAAGCATATTCTGAAGATAAACAACATACATTAATCCTGTCTATTTATTTTAGCAGGAGAGGTAAGACATCGGCTTAGATGCTAGCAAACTAAATCTCTTAGAGCTATGTTTATCTAAAACGTTGAACCTCAGCATAATCAGAAATATGTTTTCCACTGTGGTCCCCCACACATAATATGTGAATGTCTGTGTTTGTGTCTCTAAAATAAGTTTTACAAAAGAATTCACATCTTTATGACATGGGGCATGCTTTAATAGCTTCTATTCTTCTTATGTCATATTTGTAATGGTGGTGTGAGCCACTGAAGTGATTTCTCAGTTTGTGGGTGGGTCATAACCTAAAGTTTAAAAACCTATTCCTCAGAGAAGCTAATAAAGTGCCTGAAGGTGCAAGGTGGGGGACAGATCCCTGACCACAGGAACTAAGGTAGCTTTCAGGAGGTGTCCCTTACCCAGAGAGCTGAAGGATAAAAATTATTCATGGGTCTCAGAGCATCCTTGGAGGAACTGGAAATGGTGTCTGAGCCTGGCAAGTCCCACATGAGGGCTCTGTGTCTTACCCCTGCCATCCCTATGTGGTCCCTGTGTGATAAAGACCACCCATTTTTAAGCCACAACCTCTCTCCTCCCAGCTGTCCTGAGGCCCCAGATAGATATCTTCAGGGAGCCTGGAGACACTCCTTTACCAACCACAGCTCCCATTTTGACATGACTTTTGGATGTTGCTAAGGATCATGGAAGGCAGAATGGACAGGGCAGTGCTTCAACTGGAGCAAGACTGCTTTAAACTAAGTCACACACTGGGGTTCTGAATAAGTTTATTTTGGAAAAATAGATCCTCCAGAATAAAAAGAGAAATGCTCAGCGTGACTTTCTTAACACCAAACTGCCCTGACTTTTTTATACCAAAGTACCTCACCCCTCTCCTTGTTCCAAGGGCTTTTTGAATTCTGCATTGTAAATGTCCCTAAGGTTGATTGGTCCGCTCTGCGTCTGTCTTCTCTGTGATAGACACATCAGCCATCTCTGTGGATGCAGCCAGCCACAGAGGAAGATGGGTTGACACTTAATCTCTGCATCTTCTCTTTGGGCCCACCTTTCCCATGCCACTCATTCATTCATTCACACATTCATGTGTTTCTTTATCAAATGCTTATGAGCTCCTACTATGTGCCAGAGACTGTGTTTAACATAGACACACAAAGCAACATATGAAACAATCCTCCCCTAGAAGCTTACAGTTTAGAAGTATATAAAACTATAATAACTGTTTTATTTTATATAGCTCTTTAACATTTATAGAATGACTCTATAAACACTATATGATAAACTGTGTGTTACTGAACCCTTGTGAGCGACATGGAACCTTGCTCCAGCTCTGAGACATTAAGTCACTCATCCATGAAACACAAAGAGTTTGATGGTGCAGTTGCACTTATACCCACTTCCCTTGAGTTCAAGTTCACTACTCTCTTCGTTTTGTTACTCAGTATTTATCCCTGCAGCATCATTTGGCAAACAGCTTGTTATACCTACATCGCTCTCCTATTCTTAATCTTCAAGATCATAAACTCCTCCTCTTGGGAAGTATTCAAACAAGATTTAGGTAGCCATTTGTCAAAAGTGGTGTAGCAGGGTTAGAGATCAGACACAATTAAATCCCTTCTAATTCACAGATTGTAAAATTTGTTGATCTATTTTCATTCCATTTCCTTTTTAGGATTTCTCAAAAAACAAAGGGGGATAAGATGTGCTTGAAAATAGGTTTCTTAGCCGGGCTCGGTGGCTCAGCCTGTAATCTCGCGCCTTGGAAGGCTGAGGTGAGTGGATTGCCTGAGCCCGTGGGTTCGAGACCTGCCTGGGCAACTTGGTGAGACCTCATCTCTACAATAAATCAAAAATTAGCCGGGCATGATAGTGCGCACCTGTAGTTCCAGCTACTTGGAAGGTGGAGGCGGAAGAATCGCCGGAGCCCAGCAGGTCGAGGCTGTGGTGGCCGGGAGCAGCCACTGCACTCCAGTCTGGGTGACAGAGTGAGACTCCAACTCAAAAAAAAAAAAAAAGAAAGAAAATAGGTTTCTTAGGACTAGCCAGCCTGAAAAGTATTCAGAACTGAGATGTTTTTTCTTTTTTCCCCCAAACTGATGGACAAAGCAGATGCCACTCGTAGAATGACAGAGTGTTCATCTTTGCTCCAATTAGTTGTACCACATGGTGGAGTTAACAAGGTCACCTAAGACCAGACCCTGACTCTGTGTGTTTTTTGCTTTGATTTGTAAGCTGGTGCCTCCTCCCAGACATTGGCCCTCGTGTCTAAATGCCTAGACCCAAGCAAAGCCCGAGGGAGCAGGGCCTCCAGCAGACAGGAGCTTGGCGTCCTCTGATAGCCGTCCTCTGAGCTGTCTCCACAGTCTCTAAAATAAGATATAGAAAGAGATTTGTCATGGAATCACAAACAGGAATGTCACCAAAGCTGTCACCAGAGCCCCTTAAAATGTCACTTCCCAGCATTAATTGCCATGATAGCAAAACAGACGGGCGTTCTCTGAACATTTGCTCTTTTCCCCTCCTCCCTCATGATCCTCTTTCCATCTCCTGTCTCCCCTTTCTCCTTACTCCTGCTGAGTCCCCCTCCTCTTTATCTCTGGGGACCCTCACACATTCTGACTTGATTAGACCGTGCCCAGCAAGGCAGCCCCACCACAGAGTGACAGATGAGGGTGATGGAGGTTTGATAAATGTCAGGGGCTGAAGAGACTGTTCCCTGATTGATCAGAGCTGGAGCAATTTCCCAGCAGTCAGGGGACTTTGTACCTCCTGTCCTGGCCTCCCTTGAAATGGCTGGAAATCACACAGTGGGGGACTGGCTGTCACAAAGAAAGTCCAGGGCAGCTCAACCTCAATGTCTCTTACAAAGAACCGGCCTGTCTCTGTATTTGATAACTTCATCCACTATAGGAATGCAATAAATCATCACCATTACCCACAGTTGTGGCCAGTCCTTCTTTTTCTAATATTTTATAAGTATAAAAGGTATGTACACTCATTAGTGAACACTTAAAAGTAAAGACAAGCATAAACTAGCAGATTTTTTAATATGCCATATCAAATAAACACAGTAACTTTCTACTAAATCTTTTCCTGCTTTTTTTTTATATACTGAAAAGGAAAACCTATTAATTGTTTTACATCTTGCATTTTAGTTTAGTATATCATACATTTTTCAATGTGCTTATAATTCTATCTTATGACTGTCTTGTAGTTTATTCATTGATGGACATTTTACTTGTTTCCTTTTTTTTTTTTTTTTTTTCTATTTTGTATTCAACAGCAACAACCGTTTTCAGGCTTAAATTCATTTCTCAGCATTCTGTATTATTTCCTCAGGGTATATTCCCAGGAGTAGAATTACTGGGTCAAATGGTCTGAATGTTTTAAAGTTCCTGATACATGTTTAGCTCAACATCCTTTTGTCAGGATGTCTCCGTATCCACTTGTTAAATAAGAAAAAAATGTATTCATCTATTTGTTCATTCATTAACTCACCAAGCTTTAATTAAGTACCTACTATGTGTCAGGAGCTATTTAGGGCACTAAGGATAAAGCAACGAATGAAATATATACAAATATATTTCTATGGCACTTACTTTCTAGTGCAGAAAGACTATAAGTAAATTAACATACATATATATAATAACAAGTGATAATAATTCCATGGGGAAGACAAAACAAAAAAGAGAATTAGGGCCCTCAGGAAAGGTTTCACTGATGAAGTAATATTTGAATACTGTTCTATAGTAGATGAATAAATAAGTCAAATGGATCTTTGAGGAAAGAGCTTTTTCAGGAAAAGTGAATAGCAGGTGCCAAGACCCTGTGGCATCAGTGTGTAAGAGCATTCAAGGAACAGGAAGAAGCAGCACATGGGGAGAGCACTAGAATAACTGGGTCATAGGAGCATTGGAAGGAAGATCATGCAAAGCTTGAAAGACAGAAACATGGACTTTTTCTGTTGGTGAGATTAAAAGCTATTGGAATGCAAGTGTGGGAAAAGTCATTCTTTATATAGATGGTAAGCAATTAGGGCCAAACTGAGAAGGAAAGATTCATCAATCTATTCGCTTGTCTGCCTGCCTGTCTGTCTGTTTATCTATCTATCCATCGATCTTTTTTTTTTTAGTCAGAGTCTCACTCTGTTGTCCTGGCTGGAGTGCAACGGCACACTCTTGGCTACAACAGCCTCCACCTGCTGGGTTCAGATGATCCATCTGCCTCAGCCTTCCAAGTAGCTGAAACCACAGGCACATGCCCCCACACCTGCCTAATTTTTTTATTTATTGTAGAGACAAAGCCTCATCAAGTTGTTCGGGCTGGTCTCGGACCCCTGGGTTCAGGTAATCCTATCACCTCCACCTCCCAAAGTGCTGGGATTACAGACATGAGCCACTGTACCCAGCCAAAGGAGGGATTTACTTGGAGTTGACATTCAAAAGGGAGGATGCTGAGATGACAAGAGAATAGAGGTTGTATTCTGGAATCTCATGAGCAGAATTCAACTGTTAGACAATGTTTATTTTATTTTGCTTGCCTATGAGGTATATTTTAAATTTTTGAATTTGATTGTCAATATTTATAAATCAGGAAATTTTGCATCAGAATACACATTTCTGCCTCACTTGATTGTTAAAGAATCTGGAAACCCTACGCCCGTTCTCATGCCTTCCAGCACCTAACAGGAGATGAGTGGTAGACACCTGCTTTGGAAGGATTGCTCTGTCCAATTCATTATGGACACCATCTAACCAACTTCCTCAATCAAAGTCCTCCCTGACCCCTGAGACCTTTGGAACTCAAGTCTTCTCTGAGGAAAGAGAAATTGAGACAACCCTTAGGATCTGAGCAGTTGGAACAGAGAAGTGCATGGAAGCAATAGATTCACCCCCTATTTTGTGTAGCAAGAGTGAGAGGACTTAGGATCTCTAGGACTTTCTAGAAGATGTGTATCTTCACTCCCCATTGGTACAAGGGTTGAAGATATCCATGTGGGTGACATGAAAGAATGCTACTCTCTTCAACTTCTAGAGTTTGTGTTACTAACCTAACAGAGCTTGGCAGCAGATGAGAGAATAAGAGACTCTTGAGAACTTTGGCAGCAGAGCAGAAAGTAGTTAAGAATCCCAACTCTTGAACTAGAGGCACATGGGTCCAGTCTCACCTCACAAATGCCTTTGAGACTCAGCCTCTTCACCTCTAAAATGGGATTACTTTTCTCAGAATTCTTGTTAGGATTAAGGACATCATGTATGTCAAATAGCCCAGTGCTTCAACTCAATCAATGAAACCAATTAATGGCACATTGTGCGAAGTACTCATTTTATTCAGCAAACAGAGACCCACAGAGGGGAGAGATTAATCTGAGGTTGCATAGCAAGTTAATAGTGGGCTTTGTGTGGTTGTGGCGGGGGGTGGGGGGAGTGATGGCTCTGATATAGACATTTTAACTTTCCAGCCAATGTCATCTTAACATCTCCACTACACTACTAATGAGAGGATGTTTTTATTTATTTATTCATTTTTATTTATTTATTTATTTATTTTTATTTTAGAGTTATGGGGTACAAACGGGGATTTACTACATAAGTAATTTGCATGCAGGTGAAGTTTGGGCTTCCAGCTGATCCTCTGTTCCCCTGATAGTGGACCAGGTATCCAGTGTATTGCCACATGCTCCCCTCCCTTTTTCTTCCCTCCTTTTCCTAGGAATGTCCATCCTCTGCTGATCCCACCCTTATGCTAGCATGACTAGTGTTCAGGGCCCACTTATGAGTGAGAATATGTGATATTCAGTTCTTTGTTTCTGTGATAGTTTATTTAGTATGATGGTCTCCTGCTGCATCCAAGTTGCTGCGAAGGCTATGATTTTGTGCTTCTTTATGGCTGCATAAAATTCCACCATGTATATAAGGAGATGCTTTTTTTCTATCCACCTCTTGGATGTGGGTCTTGGTCTTGACACATTGTAAGAGATTACTAAATATGTATAGAAATAATGAATGAATGAGTAAATGTATCTCTTACATTTGCTTATAATAAGTCTGCTCTCTAGAAGAGAGTGGGGCAGACAGCATCTCTTCTAGCTGGCTTTGCTGACCCCATCCCCTGAGCACTGTTGTTACTATTGTTTTATTTCCTTATGGTTCATAACTCTTTTATTTTTTGCCTCCTTCCATAGGGCATTGCCCAGGATAGTATGTCTGGAGGACAGGACTTTCTGACCCATTGTCTCAGGCATGGGGCAGGAGAAAACACTAGGATTATGAAAGCAAGGTGCAGTGCTGCTCACTAAGTGTGGCTGACAGGGACACTGACCTACATGCAAATAGGTAATCACCACAAGATCCTGGCTCCTCCATGACTCATAAAATGTGGTTGCTTTTACCACCGGTAGCCCATAGAAGCATTATTCCTTGGCATTTCCAAGTCAGGCATTTATGGAGTGTCCTTTCTTCTCCACTTTTAAAACTATGCCACCTTAAACAAGTTGTTTATTCTCTTTCATCATGCTTTCTCATCCATGAATGAATGCTGAAGACAATAGCACCCCTGTAACACATCCAGGAATCATTCTGCTTTGGGTAGTTAACATCTTTAGCAGGATGGGAGTCTGGTTTCTGAGTAGTCTTCAGCTACTGTGTTTCTAGGCATCCAGCAATGATTCCCAAGTGAGGAGACAGGCATCTTCCCCCTTAAGCTGACTGTTTCTTGTTGGAATAGAGGCCAGCAATCAGCAAATGAAGAAGACAGCCACATTATTTATCTTCATCCCATTCTCTCCCACCCTACCCCATATATACCATGTGACACTCATCCAGCATTAATATACACAGTGTGACTTCTGAAAATTCCTCATAGTGTGGAAAGGTTTTAATCTCTCCTGACTGGAAGATCTAGGTCAGAATCTAACCTTATCTCATCTACTCACTAATGTTGATGTTTTGAGGTCTTAGACAACTCACTTCATTTCTCTAAGCTTGTGGTTCTCTCTCTTGATTTCTCTCTCTCTCTCATACACACATGCACATGCACACGCACACACACACACACACTTTACCTGGGCTATTTGGCAATGTCTGAAGACATTTTTGTTTGTCATGACTGGGGAAGGAATGGAAGATGCTTCTGGCATCTCATGATTAGAGGCCAGGGATGCTGCTAAACATTCTACAATGCACAGGGGAGCCCCCACCCCCCACTCCCCATAAATAATTATCCAGCTGAAGGGTAATTCTATCAGATCAAGGCCAAGAAACCCTGCTCTAATCCTTGGTTGTCACATTGGAAACAGAGATACCAATTTCACAAGAATGTGGGAGTAACAATTAGAGGTGAAAACTTTTTGTAAACTGTAACATATTACACAAATAAATGTAGGATGGCTGTTTTACTGTTATGTTGTGTCTTCATCTATTTTCTGTTGCTATAACTGAATATCTGAGGCTAGGTAAACTATAAAAAAAGAAAGTTTATTTCTTACAATTATGGAGACTTTGAAGTTCAAGGTAGAAGGGCTGTATCTGGTGAGGTCTTTCCTACTGGCAGGTACTCTGCAGAATGCTGAGGCAATGCAAGGCACCATGTGGCAAAGGTGCTCATAAGAGAGATATTAAATCATTAATTCATTAATGAATTAATCCATTCATGAGAGTAGATTCCTCATGACCCAGTCATCTCCCAAAGCCCCACCTCTTGATATTGTTACATTGGGGATTAAGTTTCAACATAAGTTTTGGAGGAGACATGCATTCAAGCCATAGCACCTTATTATATTTTTAATATCATCATCTATAAAAATTTGCTTGGAGGGAGCTACCTTCAGGCCGTGGCATCTGTTCCTGAACAATTCTTACGTTAGGTTTATTCATGGTTTATTCCCCCAGTGTCTCCAGGTTTTTCTTCATATGCCACCTTTTCACTGAGGTCATCCCTGACCACCCTGTGTAAAATAAAACAATATACATGATCACACACACATACAGCGCCCTGTCTATTCCCTTTACCCTACTTTCTTTTTCTTCATAGTCATTGTCACCATTTGACCCATTATACATATTGTCTGTCTGTCCCTCGGCTTTTTTTCCATTTTGTTCAATGCCATATGCATGTTGTTTAGAATTGTTGAGTGAATGGGTACATTGAATGAGTAAATGAATCAATAAATGACTGACCTGAAGTATCTCAATTTAGCTTCCTTAGGTTTCAAAGAAATGCTGTTTAGTTCATCTCACAGGGGTTTGTTTTTAGTTGCAATAGGAGTAATATTAGTTACTGTGTATGAATCAAGCACTGTGAGCACCACTTAATACATATTTACACTTTAGATCCTCAAAAAAATGTGGACAATACCTCTAATTGTCCCCTTTTACAGATGAGGAAACTAGAGCAGAGAGGGCTCGGATAACTATCCCCGGATCATGTAGCTAATTTATGTTCAAGCCAGGATTTGTAGTCAGATCTGTGTGACCTTAAAAAGTTTTTGCTTTTCACCATTCACTCCACTTCCTTTATAGTTGGAGAACACAGGGATCAGGTATGATCAGAAACAGTCTAGATTTCATGCAGAAATGGCCTTTGCTAGGAAACAACACAAATTGGGGCATTGTTTCTGCCTCAAACAGCTCTGCTAATCTCATGAATCTGGATCTTTCTTTCTCTGTTCTCTGGCTTCCATCTGGAAATGGAAATGGCCACCTCCTAACCTGTGGGTGCCCATGGCTTCTACTGCCTCACAGCTTCTGAACCTAGTTCATTTCCCTGCCTTGTGAGACAGGCTCTGTCCCTCACTTTCTACTCATGTCTCCTGTTCAAGCACCCCATGGGAGAATTTGTCATATTCAACATTGAGTGTCCTAATGAGCAGATCCTCACACCAGGCGGCATCACAATCCACACACCAATCTAAGGCTGCCTCCCTCTGCTCAGATGTGGAGCTCTGGTCCCGTCAGCTTTGCTTGACTCCAGGATGGTGGAGTCTTGGGGTACCCAGTTTGGCACCCTTTGGGTTACGAAAGCACCTGCAGCTCCTTTTCACTAAAGCAGGCATCTGTGGGTTTGGCACACCCTCAAAGCATTGTATCCTGTCCAGAACAGTGGGAAGTCCATCTGCTCAGATCAGGGCTGGTGTGCCATGCTTTAAAAGAAGCTGGTTTGTGAAAAGCTCAGCTCAGTAAAGGGATAAATTAGGAAGTGACAAATTATTTTCCTTAATGGTTCTTTATTTTACAAAAGCATTCACCACAGGATTGTTTTCGATATATAGCACCATGTATGCATGCTTTAAAAATTTTTTTGTAAGGGGGGGAGATTTAATCAACATTTTGCTTATCAAAATGTTTAAAGACACACTAGATTATAAGCCAAAACAAAATCATAATGGTAGGGCTTTCCAGAAAATGGTCAATACTAACAACATGGTTGTGGAATGGGGCAGATGTGAGTATGAATCCTGTCCCAACATAATACCTCAATCTTGAACAAATTAACTAACCTCTTTCAGTCTCAAATTCTTCATCTGTGAAACTGGTTTAATAATAGTGATGAACTCATCTCGAGTGGTTTTTAGGATGAAATGCAAGAAGATATATAATAGGATGCAGGAGCCACCACCATCAATATTAATGGTCTTGGGAAAAGCATATCCCCTTCCTGGGCCTCAGTCTTCTCATATGTATAATTAGCAGCTTATCTCAGTTGCATTATCTCAATAAGTGTTCTTCGGTGTCTGCCCCTTTCAATGCAATTGTGGCACCATGGACATATATGTGGCATAGGGTCAGTGGAAGCTGAGCCAGAACTGGGTGCCATGTGCCCAGCAGGCATGAGGAGGAGATTACTAGAAACATGAGGAAGAGAGGAAGACTTTCTCTTGTGCAAACCCTTATCTACTGACACCTTTTACAGAAATGATGCAAAAGGGAGAAGAACATCAGTCACTATTATTCCGAGCTGGCTGATGCCAGTCTGGAGCCCAAGTCAATAGCCTCCTGGCTCCAGGAGTGTTCCTGTGAGAGTCCCAAGTAGGAGAGCAGACAGAGATATCACTTCCTCGTGATTTCCCTGGTGAATGGAGACTTCGGAGACCAGATGCATCCACTTCATTATAATTACGTTAAGTGCCACCTGATTGGTGCTGTTCATCACCCCAGGAAGTAGCCTCACCCCCATGGACAGGCAGGCCGCCTGCTCCAGCTTGGCACTGCTCCAGCTGGGCTCTTGGCAATGACTGCTTGTTGTATTCATGGCTCTGCTTTGGAAAGAGAAGGTGGTGGTGTGTGGAGGGAGGACTCTTGAGTGACTATGAGAGAGGCTGGACTCAGCCTGCAGTGTGCATGTGGCCTGGGTTGCTCTTCTCACTCCTGGGTCTCAGCTTGTCTGTACATGAGCACGTGGACTGTGAGGGCTCCACACCCTCTTTTGGCTCTCCATTTGTAGTTATCTCAGGAACAAATTGAGATCAATATTCTACAGGGAGCAGGTACTCCCAAGTGTTAGGTTGGTTTGGTCCTGAAGTCTGGATGTCTCCCTGTAGGACCCTGGAAGAGAAAGCAGTTTCTGTACTGTGTCTTCACATCGTAAGAAAATGAGGTTTACCCCCATCTATAAGATATCCAAAGGCAGGGCAGAGAGTATGCTGATATCAAGAGCTGCATTTTATAACCCTACTTGTCTGTGTTTGGGTTTGGGGAAGTGGAATGTAGGGTTTCAGAAGTAAGAGAGTGGGGCTGGAAAATCAGGAAGGACTTCATGAAAGAGAAAGTTTTCAACCAGGATATTTAAGGTTGAAAAGATCATGGAGGCTGGGCATGGTGGCTCACGCCTGTAATCCCAGCACTTCGGGAAGCTGAGGTGGGAGGATCACTACAGCCTAGTAGTTCAAGATCTGCGAAGGCAACATAGCAAGACCTCGTCTCTACAAAAAATTTAAAAATGAGTCAGGTGTGCTGGTGCATGCCTGTAGTCCCAGCTACTCAGGAGGCTGAGGTGGGAAGATCACTTAAGCCCAGGAGTTCAAGCTGCAGTGAACTATGATTGCTTCATTGAACTCCAGCCTAGGTGACAGAGATACCCCAATACCCCAACTCTTTTTTTTTTTTTTTTTTTTGCATTTGAGACAGTTTTTATTACATACAAAAGCAAAATAAGCAAACTCTAAGAAGGACACCCCAACTCTTAAAAAAGTTAGGGAAGATAAAGATATAGAACTAAGGTCTCATGATAGAGTGGTGGTTAGGAACGTGGACTTCAGGACCAAGCTGCCTAGGTCAATGCCTGAAATTTACTGGTATTTGCTAGCTGTGTATAATCATGGGCAAATTAGTAAATGCCCCTTTCTCTCATTGTCGTGATTTCTAAAATGGGGAAAGTAAGAATATACATCCTTAAATTGTTGTAAGACCAAATTATATAATTTGTATAAGACTAAATGATTAATGCATACTACCACACTTAGAGGAGGGCTTATCACAGAGAAAAGGGTCAATTAACACTAGTTATTATAAAATGTTGTGACTGAGTTCTCTGCAGATAGACCAGGCGCCTTATATGTTACTCCATTTAATTATCTCAACTACGGCAATTCATTCATTCATTCATTCTCCAAATACTCATTATGAAAGAGCAGTGAAAGTGGCCGGCATGACCCCTGCCCTCAGAGATGCTATCCTCTAATGAGGAAATCAGACTTGAGACTTGAGACCTGAACAAACTTATCCCACAATTACTAATTTAATTAACACAAAGCTGCCAGGAAGGAAACATACTGAGTGCTCTGGGAGAGGAAAGAGGGTACTTGACCTCAATTTGACTGTTCAAGAAGCCCTTTCCCAGGAAGAAAGATTTAAGCTGGAGTCAGAAGGATATATAGTAGTCAACCAAATGAGGGAATGAAGAACAAAGGAAGTGACTTTCTGAAAGGTTTATTTTTAATTAAGAAATAATGATTGTCTATATTTATGGGGTACAGTGTGCTGTTTTGATACCGAGAAACTATGTTTTTGAAGAAAAAGCTTGGCCTATTTGATGACCCAGAAGTTCAATGTGTCTGGAGCACAGTGAGGAAGACTGGACCAGAGTATTCTTTTATATATAGATGGGGAAACTAAGGCATGGCGAAGCAAGTGAAAGTGGTTTTCCAGGGGTTATATAACTAAGGTAGAGGGACTGGAATCTGTCTTAGATAAAAGCTTTTCCTCTACTCTACTAGGAAGAATTCCCTAGTAAGTGATTCTGGTTTGTCTTTATAGGGAACAGAGAATAGCTGTCTGGGCTGGGGGATGGTGGAGACCAAAGCAGTGACATAGAAGGTGGTGGGACAGGCCTTGAGTGCTCAGCTGAGCTTGGACTTTGTCTGTTCTAATTCTCCTAGGGCTACAGGGTGGAACTGGATTAATTTCAAAATAACCCACGCTCCAGGGTTTAATATCTACTGTGTCTCCTGGGTCATCCTTGGTGTGAGACTGCTCTGCTAAGATCAGTGGTATATAAAGTGTTTTCAGTTTTTCATTATGCTCTGTGTGTGTGTATGTGTGTGTGTCTGTGTGTGTACTTCTGTGTGTGTGTGTGTGTGTGTGTGTGTGTATCTATGTCGTTTCTTTCCCCAAAGCATCCTGAGTTCACTGAGGGAAATGCATGGGACTTGGGTGAGATCTTATTTATTTTTTTGGAAGCCATGCAGTACAAAATCATTTTTCTCCCTGCATAAATATGCATGAGCTTGGCCTGCTCTCTCCTCCTCAGGAAGCATGGATGGGGGGAGAGAGCCCCATGTGACTGGTGGCACGGCCCTGCCCATGGCTGCTGGCACCCCATTAATCAGGGGGGAACAGCAGCCTTGTGAACTGTGAAATTGGCAGCCCCCTGACAGCGTTGGGGCCCAGCCGAGCAGGGACTCCATTTCACAGCTGGAAGGTGGCAGTGTGGACTGGGGAAGGAGGGCACTGGGCTCAGCAGGCCAGAGCAGTCATGCTCCCCTCTCAGCCTTCACAGATCCCAAACGAGTCTTGCTGAGAGGATGCCTCTTGATTAAGGCAAGAGGGAGGGAGAAAGAAGAACATACTGAATGATAATGACCATCATAACAAACACTTGGAGTGCCCACTATTTAGATCCAGATGCCATGCTATGCAACTTTTATAGATTTCTTTATTTCAACCTCATTATTTTTCTATGTGGTATCAACATTAATGCAGTTTTACAGACCAGGCAAAAACAAGACCTGTTTTAAGCACCAAGATATGGTAGAGCTAGGATTGGCTGTGTCTGACTTGAGGCTGTGTCTCATAGTCACTGTACTGTCCTGCTGTCCAGCATGCTATAGCAGAGGAAAAAAAGAAGAAGGAAGAGGAGGAGGAGGAGAAAGAAGCATCTTGTTCACTCAGTAGCTATTTACAAGGTGTACACGCCATGAATAGAATCAAGTCACTGTGCTAAGTGCTGGATTTATAAAAGGATTCATACCTTAGAGAAGGTCATGCTTATGTGTGAGAGAGTTAGGTAAATAGGCAATCACAGAAGCATGACATGTATTTGAATTTGGCCAGATCTTGGCTATGACATTTACCTACTCTTTGGCCTGGGGCAAGATATTGGACCTCTCTGGACCTCAATTTCCCCACCTCTGAAACAATTATATGAGCAGTCTTAACTTGTACTTTGTTGTGAAGATTAAATGAGATATTCCATGTTAGATGTTTAGAACAGTGCTCAGTACATAGTGAGCAGTTAGTAAATTATTGTTGTAAGTATAATGGAATATGGATATGAACCTGGGTATTCTAGGAGCACACAGGAAATGGCATTTAAATGTGCTGAGGATGCTGAGGAGGACTTCCCTCAGGAGGTGACACATGAGCCGAATCTTAAAGATAAGTTTATCAGTGAACCCAGGGGCAGGAAAAGGGAATATATAAGCTGTAGAGAATGACACATTCTAGGAAATGCAGGAAGTTTCAAGTGGCTATAACTGAGAGGACCTACCCAGGAGCAGCAGGCTAGGCAGAAAGACCTTGGACTTTATCTGGAAGGCATTGAGGAGACACTAGAAACTTTTAACTAGGGAATGGCATGCCCAGATATTTTTCTTCCCAGGAAGATCATTAACGTGGCAGTATGAGCTTAGATCAGAATGAGGGCAAGGAGACCAAGATTCGTGGAAATACTGCTGTGATTCAAATGAGAGATGAGGAGCTGACATGCTCTAGGAGATGCCACAGCAGTGATCTGGGGATAGGCCTCCCCCTGTGTTTTACTCCAAGCTCTGATGCAGATGTGCCATTTGAATTAGGTGCCCTATTCTGGATCTCAGTTTCCCTATAGGTTAAATGAGACCCAATGAACTCTGAGGGGCCATCTACCTCCTACGTTCTAAATTCTCGTACAGGGAGGGAAAAGAGGTAAGAAATGTCTGAGGTAAGGAGATTGCAAAACCAAGGGGTTTTGAGAAAGCTAAATCCCTAAACTCCAATTTTCAACAGACCTATGAATGAATGGCATTCCTGCAGAAGGGCATGAAGGGAAGCCTGATGTTGGGATTGTTAGAGCCACCTAGAAAGGCCCTGCCACTGCCATTTGGCCCTGGAATGCAGCAAGCAGAGGAGAGAAACTCTGCTGTCCTTATATTACACTTCTACTTTTTGAGAGAAAGAGGGGAGACAGAGGGCAAGGAAGAAGTGCAAAAAGGGGAAGCAAATGAGAGAGGCTTCCTTTTAGAAGCCAGAAAAACACTGCTGATTCCTTCCCTATTATTGTAAATGCTGGGGTCTCCTGTCAGGATGGTGTCTCATCCTAAGTCAGCCATTTTCCCCTTGGTGACTGGTCCACCACATGGGAGATAGGAATGAATAAACTGGGCCACTTTTCTCCAGGTTACTATGTATAAAAAATATGTGACTATATGCACACATTTGTATGTATCTCCACATATGCATATATATGTGTGAGTGAAGATGTATATACGTAGTTAGGCAAATCATTATATATATTTATACACACATATGCATCTATACATATGCTATCAACATATATATAGTGTTGCCCTTCCTGAAGTAGAAAGAAAGCTCTCAGAGTTGAGATTTTAGGTCTGTTCATACTTACTCTGTCCCCAGCTCTTGGAATATTTCCTGGCACATAGTAAGCCTTCAGTACATATTGGCTGAATACATAAACAAAAGAAATGCACTAATGGTGTGTCATGTAGACTGTTATGGATTGTGCCAATATACTATGGATTGTGCCAATATACATCATCTCTGTGACTACTCTGAGGGAACATCCACCTTACCTACTATGCTTGCAAAAGAAAAAAAGAAGAAAGGAACAAGAAAAGGGCTGGGAAAGGACTGGAGGCAGCTCAGTTGGAATCCTGAGACTGCAGCTTCCTACAGTGCTAGCTCTGTTCACGGTGGCCAGCTCAGCAGCACCCTGGCTGCAGCCATGTGTGTCTAATAACTTAATTAGGGACGGTGCCACTCTGTGCAGCCCAGCTGGGCCCATTTTCTTTTTCCTGCAGATGCCATTTTGCCAACCCTTGGCACTTTGATTCCCTTGCCTGCTCCTTCTCTGTGACCTTGTTAGATAGATCTGAGTGGTGAGGGTTCTAGTGCCAGACTAGGCAGGCCAGAAGGAGACTACCCTTGTCCTGCCAGCAGGATCCCTATAACCTTGCCCTCCCTATGTCTCTTCTAGTGCTTACGTGTTTTTTCTGCCCTGCCTGGTCTCGAGCAGTTACCGAAGGCCCTTAGAGAACAGCAGTTTTTGTCTATGCTGACCCTTCCTGTTATATACACATCTTCTCTTGTCCTTACATGCTCAAGGGTGGAGCCAATCTACCCCATGAAGCTACCAAGATTAGGCACATGGATGTGTCTAAAACAGTATCCAGGAGTCATAATCATAAAAACCAACTAACTTCCCTACCTCCCACCTTTCCTTATGTTCACTGACATTCATTGAGCACCTATTCTCTGCTGGATGCACTCCAGATGGCGGGGACAGAGCAATGCTCAAGATAGACAAGTGCTTGTCCTTGTAGAGCTTTCATTGTAATGGGGAGCATTGGACATTAGTCACATAAACCCATTTATAGAAACGTTAATGCAGGGCTGGGCTAAGTGTTAAGATGGGGGTATAGGGAATAAAGACTGAGAAGGGATGAGGCATTGCTATTTCAGAGAGGATGTCAGAGAGCAAGAGAATGAAACTTGCAAGACTTTGAGACAGATTAGCAAGGGACACGGTGGGGATGGAGTACAGTGAGAAGCGAGGAGAATTGTAGGCAGTGAGACTAGAAACCCAAGAAGGGGCCAGATCACACAAGGCCTTGGAGGTGATTGTGAAGAACTGGGATTTTGCTCTAGGTGCGACTTGAAGCCATTTTGGGATATGGAGCAAATGAGGGACCAGTTGAGATATATTTTTGAAAGGGCCCCTCTTGCTGTTAAGGGGAGCATAGAGGATTAAAGGGAAGCTGGGAGAATAGACAGGAGATTGATGTATTTAACAATAACAACAATTATGACTCTAATCACAACTAGTAGTTATTGTGTACTCTTTTTATGTTAAGTACCCTTACAATCCTCCCAATTAAGGATACCAGGTGGTGAACATGTAGATCCATGGATCAATGACTAACAATATACATTTGTTCACTCCTCTCTAGAGTAGAATTTTTTTAATGTTTGGCTCATGTTTGAGTTTTTTCTTCAATTTCTTGGAGAGAGATCATCTGTATTTTTGTCACATATCTAACTTCCCAGACATACCTAGACCACCTTTCATGGAGATCATGAAATTACTTTTGTGAAGCTGGTTTTGCTGTGATGACGTCAATACAAGGCAGTGGAGAGCCAGATTGCCTATAGTCTGTTCCAGGCGGCATCTCCACAGCTGTAGGACAGAGGCAAGTTATTTAACTTCTTCATCCCTCAGCTTCTTTTTTTTTTGAATTGGAGTCTCACTCTGTCGCCCAGACTGGAGTGCAGCGGCTGATCCCGGCCACCGCAGCCTCGACCTGCTGGGCTTCGGCGATCCTTCCACCTCAGCCTTCCAGGTAGCTGGAACTACAGGTGTGCGCTACCACGCCCTGCTAATTTTTGATTTATTGTAGAGATGAGGTCTCACCAAGTTGCCCAGGCAGGGCTCGAACCCACGGGCTCAGGCAATCCACTCACCTCAGCCTCCCAAGGTGCGAGATTACAGGCTGAGCCACGGAGCCCGGCTATCCCTCAGCTTCTTATACATGAAGTGGTAGTAATAATAAAACAAGGCTCGTTGTAACTATTAAGTAAGTTACAAAGCATAAACTGTTTAGTACAGGGCCTTGGCCTATATAGGTACTGTTTTTATCATTAGACCTTGTTGCAATTCTCTCTTATTACATAGATGGTTTAGTTGAGGATATTGTTTAATACTTCATACAGGGCACTAAATAGGAGTACTGTTCTCAGGAACCAGACTCAGAATTGCTATGTTCTCTGGCCAGATGGTTATTTTAATTTTTTGGACATCTGAATACCATAACCAGTTTTCTCTTTTTGTGCTGTCTACTGGGATGTGCAGAACCTAGTTTGAAGCAGAAACTCTAGGGAATATGCCAGACTTTATCAGTATTACTTTTGAATACTAATCTTTCTCTCAACTTCATCTTTATATTCTTGTATCTATTGTTCTTTCTTTTCAATTATATCTTTTTTAAATCCTCCTAAAATTTATTTAATTTTAAATTGTGAATTACTTTAACCATTCAATTAGCTAAATATAATAATGTAATATACAATCATCTTCTACCACTCAAATTAGAATGTAAATATTTTGTGGAATACATCAGATTTTTCTTCTTTTTTTTTTTTTTTGAGTTGGAGTCTCACTCTGTCACCCAGACTGGAGTGCAGTGTTTGCTCCCGGCCACCGCAGCCTCAACTTGCTGGGCTCCAGCGATCCTTCTGCCTCAGCCTTCCGAGTAGCTGGAATTACAGGCACGCACTACCATGCCCGGCTGATTTTTGATTTATTGTAGAGATGAGGTCTCGCCAAGTTGCCCAGGCGGGTCTCGAACCCACGGGCTCAGGCAATCCACTCACCTCAGCCTCCCAAGGCGCGGGATTACAGGCTGAGCCACTGAACCTGGCTAGATTTTTCTTCT
>CAUYQG010274899.1:0-48412 GCA_963574415.1 Tarsius wallacei | reverse complement strand
CAGGAGGGGTGAGAGCGGGCATCCTTGTCTTGTACCAGTTTTCAGGGGAAATGGTTCTGATTTTTGCCCATTTAGGAGTATGCTGGCTGTGGGTTTCTCGTAGATGGCTTTTATTATGTTGAGGTATGTTCCTCGTATGCCTAGATGTTCGCAGACTTCATTTCTTGATGGAAATGTGTCAACATCACATTGGAAAAAGAGTATACAAGATAGGGGTTATACATTGGTGTAACAATGGTGAGGATTTAAATTTTCTAAGTTACCTGTGACTCAAGTCCTGCTTTTGCTAAGTTGGTTTTATTAATGAATTGTCTAACATTCTTCATGTTATCTCCCTATTCTCTACCATGCAAAACAAAGCTTGAAATAGAGCCACCTTCCATGATTTACACACACGATGAAATACACCCCCACCAAATAAACACTCACAAACCAAACATTACTTGAAGTACATTTCTGTGTAGCCAACTTGACTGATGTTTGCAGCAATGGATGGGATTTAAATTGTAGTCAAACAAATAACTTAGAATATTGGACACCCCTAATTTGAAAAGATCTATGGATTCTTTCCTATGTTCCAGGGCTTTCCTCTCTCCCTATTTCCCTTTGTCTTTTTATCTGCCTCTTCCCTCTCAAGAGCAAAAACTTTAAAGACATTCCATCTTCTTATAAAAAGTAATTCACTTTAGCTCTGATGAATCTTAATACACCATACTGTGTGTAGACTCTTTTCACATCCAAAGTCCTACTAATGTATTCTGCTAAACCACAGGGTATCTCATCCCTTCTTCCTTCTCCGTCTCTTTCTGTGAGGAAATGGAGCAGTGAAGAAATTTACTACTCTAGTTATATGACTTATTCCCTTTTCCCACCCCTATCTTCTCCTTGGAAGAGGCAGAAGTTGCTACATTCAGTTGTGGTTTTAAAAGGCATCTTTCCCCTTTGCATTGCACTAGCGTGCATTGGATTGCAGCCAGCACTCTCCACTTAAGTTTTCCATCTCTATTTCCAAAACATTCAGGGAAAGCCTCAGCCTCAGACATTATGAATATGCATGAGAACAGAGCTTCTGAGGCAAAAATCACCATTCAATCAAGAAAGAGCCCTCAAGTTCCCATTTAATAGGTAAGCCATGCTCTGTCTTCTCTGCTGTTGTACAGCTCTGGATCTGATTGGATTCCCTTTCCAAAGCCTATCCTTAAGTCCCATAAACTTTTAGAAATAGATTGACCAAGGAGGGGCTTTTACGGAAACATTTAAATAGGAAAGAAATGCTCTCTGAATCCTTCTGAAACTGCCAGACTCTGGAAAAATATTGCTATAGTAATATGAATGAAGCTATAGTACAGATTCCAATTATTTTGTCCACAGTCATATCCTTCCTATTGCCCTTCCCCCTTTTGGAGAGTTTGTCCTAATCCTCTCCCCGTAGTTTGCAGAGCTCCGTTGAGTGGGAGCACAGAAGTGTGATGCTATATACCTGTCTACAGCTGCATGGATCACGGTAGATGCCTGGCTAAAACTAATCCAGTCAGTTTCCCTAGGACAATGAGACACAGCTCAAAGGCAGTAAACTAAAATAGTCTGAGCAAAGCAAACCTCTTGGCAGAGGCAGAAGCACAAAGTAAATGCTGAGAGATGTGACAGGAAGCCAACTGGCCTCCGAGAACTGGGGAGAGAACTGCAGCCCCTGAAAACCTTCTTGTTCCTGCTTCCAGGGCCTGGGAGGTCTGGACACTCCTCCTGCTTCTGGGCTTGCTGAGATAGCCCAACAATGGAGAAATAAGCTTATTTTATTGCTTCAGCTACTTTGCCACCAAGTGAATAGAAATTATCCTATACAGCATGTGAAAAAAAAATAGGTATTTTAATGTATTTTCGTTAATTTATTTACTTACTATTTTCTGGGTGGATATGTTGTAAGTAGTGAAGAATCACATGTCAAGGAGTTTCAATAAAGTATGATTGATATCCTTCTATGATATTCTAGGACCACTAAAAGAATAAAATGTACTTTAGTAATGAATGAAATGTCACTGTGCACTTCTTATTCAAAGTAACCAAATAACTTTCTCAAGAAATCAGACACTGTTGAAGTATTTCCAAAGATATTTTGCATGTAGTAGCCTCTGAATAGTGAACTTTATTTGAGGGGGCCTCATAGCAGGATTTTGCAAGATGTTGAAGAACATGCTACTTGTCAATTTTCTGAAGAAATCTCTATCTGCTCTTTAGAGTGCTACAGCAAAAACAACCACAAAAAAAAAACACCCCAAAACACAAAACAAAACAAAACAAAACAAGCAAACAAAAGCAAATTTGTAAAGCATTTCTGAAACAAGTGACTGCTTCAAGAAATGGGGTGAGGCGGGGTGGCTCATGCCTGTAATCACAAGGCTTTGGAAGGCTGAGGTGGCAGGATTGTTAGAGAGACCAGGAGTTTGAGATCAGTCTGGGCAACACAGTGAGACCCTGTCTCTACAGAAATAAAAATAAATAAATAAATGAAATAAGGTGAAATACATTAACAAATGAAGAAATGTGATGGATTGTGGAGAAAGTCTAAATCACAAAGAAATAAATAAGAAGTTTGACTCTGTGTGAAGCTGCAAGTATAATTTTTTATGTAAGGAATGTATGCCACTGACTGACAATTGGCCAGGAAATGCAAAAAAGGGACATGGTTTAGAGGAAAGAAAATAGGCCCCACACTCAGTAAGCAAACTGCTTAAACCCAATAAGCCTCTGTTTCCTCATTTGAAACATGAGGACAACAGCATTATTTGCCTCAATGTGATGTCGTGAGAATTGAACAATATAATGCGCATAAAACACTTGGCATATGCTTTGATGTTCTAATTTGAAACAGTAGTTGTTATCTTTATTAGGACAAGTGCATCTGGAGATTCCGGGGTAATTTTCCTGGTACATGAAGAGTCTGACGTCCTGGCTGCAGACTGGTGTGCAAGTTGCCCCTCCGCTCGACAAGACCACTCCCATTTCTGATGTGTGTGTGTGTGTGTGTGCGCATTAAATGGTTCTGTGCTAAATCCTGTGGTTTCTGCCATCAAGTTTCAGTTTCTTAGGCTTTCTTTAGCTTACTCTACCCGTGGACAAACAGAGAAGCTGTTTTGATATTTTGCTGTCTAGCATTTTAAATTACCAGAAAAACAATAAAATTCCTAGACCTCCCCTGCCCTATTTATCTCAATAATCAACTTCCCTTGAGCATCAGAAGACAATTGGACAAGATGGAAAAATAATATCTGCTAGGAGAATATTATTGGAACTTGGCCATACTTTATGCCCTCAATAAATATCCTTTTTTTTCCCTTCACATCCACAATCTTTAGAACATTGCCAGTATTAAATCATGCACCTTGTCCTCAAAAACTTTGCTTTTTCTTTCTTAGATCACTGAAAATTACATAAACAGCATTTGGGACTTAAAATTTGAGCTCAAAACATTCTTGCCAAATACCATAAGCCTACATATCAGGGTTGCGTGCAATCACATTGAAACATTATTGTATTGACTCCTAAGCTTCTCACCTCTCTTATGTTCCCACTGTACCATTTAGAGAGAAATGTGTGTGTGTTTACATGCACACAGAGCACAATTCAAATTGTGCTATAGGTCATACCGGGAAAGCAAGCTACCCAGATTCCTCTAGGGACAACTATTGTTAGTTTCTTGTAATAAATATATACTTACACACACACACACAGACACACACATACAGGCACACAATGTAGCATACATAAACCTTTTAGCTAGAATTCCTCTAGATAATTAAGTTCTCATATCCTAAGGCATCTGTTATATGTAATAAATTAACTTTTCTGCTAGGTATCAGGAATAGTATTAATTATGTACCATCCATGGGAGAATTGAGAAAACAGTCACAAATAATGTTCTCTGTGCTGTGGTTTAAATGATGAACTCTAGTTGAGAAATACTCTAGTTGAGAAATACTTTCACTTAACAATCTAGCTTTACATATATATACATATATAATACATTATATATACACTATATATGCATATATGAGGAAGGACCCCGCAAAACAGAATTTATTTATAAAAAATTGTATATTTATTCTTACATATTTAAATTTCAGCCACCTTCAAAGTACAGTTTCTTCTATTGCTCAAAACAGTTTTTGAACTTGGTCAATTTTGATACTTTTTAGTGCTTCGACTGTTTTTTGTTTCACCTCTTCCACATTGGCAAAATGTTACCCTTTGAGGACTTTTTCACTCAGGAAAACAAAATAATGTTGCTCAGGATGAGATCGTGTGAAGAGGAAGGGTGGGGCACGGAGGTCATGCTGTTTTTGGTAAAAACTGCGGAACACTCAGCGTGGTGTGGGCAGGTATGCTCGGCTTGTAAATCACCCATCATGAAATGGGCAAATGTGTTGAAAGACTCTCCAGGAAAAAAATAACTGTGCTGAACGTAGCCTCTCACAGCAATGATTGCTGGTACCCTGATGCTAATGAGTTCCTAGAACATTTACCTAGCAGGGGAAGCCTGTACTACAAAGACCCCACCCTCCAAAAGATAATTCCGGTTTTTATTTTGAATCCCCCTCTTGTGTGTGTGTGTGTGTGTGTGTGTGTGTATGTATATATATGTATATAGCTGTTCTCCTTTTTCTCCTCCTCCTCCTTCTTTTCTTCTCTTCCTCCACTTTCTCCTCATCATTTTCCTTTTTTTACTTTTTCATTGAGGTATAATGTGCATTAGAAAGTGTATGAAATGCACAAATCTTAAGTATACGGCATGATGAATTTTATATATTTATATATGACCACCATTCAAATTATGGTATAGAACATTTTCATCACTTTAGTAGGTCTTCTTAGCCGGGCTCGGTGGCTCAGCCTGTAATCCCGCGCCTTGGGAGGCTGAGGTGAGTGGATTGCTTGAGCTTGCGGGTTAGAGACCCGCCTGGGCAACTTGGCGAGACCTCGTCTCTGCAATAAACAAATAAAAAATTAGCCGGGCGTGGTAGCGCGTGCCTGTAGTTCCAGCTACTTGGAAGGCTGAGGCGGAAGGATCACCGGAGCCCAGCAGGTCGAGGCTGCGGTGGCCGGGAGCAGCCATTGCACCCCAGTCTGGGCGACAGAGTGAGACTCCAACTCAAAAAAAAAAAAAAAAAAAAAAGAAAGTCCTCTTATACACCAGTGGTAATCTCTAGTCGAACCTCTATCTACCATTACAGTTAGTTTTGCCTGTTCTGGAATGTCATATAAATGAAACCACATTTGTATCTTCCTCCTCTCCTTCAACATGCCAGAATGACTTTCCATGTTGCTGTGCAAACTGATGTTTCCATCAGTTTATTCTTTTTGCTGCCAAGTATTATTCCATTATATGAATAGACCACTATTTATTTATTCATTCTCCTGTTGATGGATATATGGAATATTTCCAGCTTAGGGCTATTTTGAAAAAAAAAATCTGCTATAAACAGTCCTGTATATGTTTTTTTGGTGGATATATGCACTCATTTCTCTTGGATTTGTATTTAGGCGCCTCCTGGATCAGAAGGTAGGCATATGTTTAGCTTTAGTAAACATTGCCAAACAATTTTCTAAAATAGTTATTTTAATTTTGATCATTCTTTTTAACAGCTGCATCACATTATATACATTATTCCATGAGTTATTTAAACAAGCCCACTATTAATAAAAATGTAAGTTATGTTCAAACATTTGCTTGGAACAAAATATGCTCCAAATATTACCCTATTACATAAATGATTTTACACATATACAAATCTTTCTAGAGGAAAAAGTATAAGAAATGAAATTTTCAGACCCAAGGATATCTGCAGTTTTAATTTTAGTAGATATGACCAAATTGCTTTCCAAAATATTTCAACCAGTGCATACCCCTACTGGCAATATATGTCACCTCATACTTACAGACATGGTAAATCATCAAATGTTTTGAACTCATTCATTCAGTAGGTATAAATTATGTTTTTCTGTAGTTTAAATTTGAGAGTTTCTTATTATAAGTGGTAGCACTTTTCATAAGTTTAAAAGTATTTATAGTTTTTTTCTTTTAATATCATTTACTCATTATTCTGTTAGGTTGTTGGTCTTTTATTGACTTCGGGGAGCTCTTTTCATATTGAAGAAATTAATTCTTTCTCTGTGAAATGAGCTGCAAATACTTTTTTCAAAATTATTGTTTGTCTTTGTCTCTGTTGATAGCTGAGAGAATTTGGAATATTTCCTCTTTATCTGATTTCCAAGGCATATTTTACAAAGCCCTAGTCTACCCTTCTTCTACCACCCATAAAATGCATATTAATTGTTATCAATGAATAAACATAATCTGTGCTCTAAATATACTCTCTGGATCATTAAAAATAATCTTCCTCTAATGCACACTCCAGAGAATTGAAAGGAAGCCTGCATGTATAAAAACAATTGGCAGACACACAGAACAAGAGTATGGCTGCTATGTTGACAATTTTCTCAAGAAAGCAAAAGGCCATTTGCATTTTTAGCAAGAGACTGAGTTAGAATCATGTGTTCAGCTTTGAAAAGTATTTATATGTGGTAATCAGGTGACTCCTGCTATTCTAAGGCAGTCCACAAGCCACAGAGAGATTGCCAAGCACTTCACACTGCTTTCTTAATACGTGGTCACGTTAGAGTATCCCATAAAATGCCCTTAAAATGAGGAATGGTATAGAAAGAGACCTAAGGCATTGTCCTAAATGACGTATCTCTGAGATACTTAAATCTATTAGTGTCGGAGTCAGGTAGAGTGGCACATGCTTGTAGTCCAGCTACTTAGGAGGCTGAGGTGGGAGAATTGCTTGGGTCACGAGTCTGAGGCCAGCCTGGGCAACATAACGAGACCCATTTCTTAAAAAAACCAACCAACCAACACAAAAACCTTAGAACTATTAGTGTGATTGTGACTCTTCAGGAAGATTTCTTCTCACATTATCACCTTATTATACTACTTCCTCAATCTCTTCCCCATTAGAACCTTTGCAGCCAAGGACATTTATTATTTGCATCAGTTTCTTATTGCTGCCATAGCAAATTACCACAAATTTAACAGTTAAGACAACACTCATATTTCATCTCATAGTTCTGCAGACTAGAAGTGCAAGTCACTGGCTGGATGATCCTGTGTTTAGAGACTTAAAAAGTAGAGATCAGTTGTCATCAGGGCTGCATTCCTTTCTGAAGGTTCTGGCAGTGAATCCACTTCTAAGCTCATTCAGGTTGTTGGCAGAATTCAGTTCCTTGCGGTTATAAGGGTGAGGGCTCCATTTCCTCATTGGCTGTCAGCCAGAAGCCTCTCTCAGCTCTGTAAAGCCATCTGCGTTGTTAGTCTTATTGCCCCTCCATCTTCAAACCCACAAGAGGACATTGACGCGTTTTCATACTTTGAATCTCTGAATTTCCCTTCCTGTGGCATTTCTTCTTGCTGTAACCGAAGGACTGGTTTTTGCTTTTAAAGACCCAAGTGTGATTAGATGGGCACAAAAGAATAACCCGGGATAATCATCTTATTTCAAGGTCTGTAACCTTAATTATATTTGCAAAGTTCGTTGTATCATGTAAGGTAATAGAGGATATAGAGCTGGAAGGTGGATATCTTTAGTGGGTCATTATTCTGCCTACCATATTATTCTTTTTTCTTTCTCCCTTCCTCTCTCCCTTTCTGGTCCCTCTTTCTGTCCCTCCTTTACTCCCTCCCACCCTCCCTCTCTTCCGTCCTTCTTTCTTTCTTTTTTTCCTCCTCCCTCCCTCACTCCCTCCCTTCCTTCCTTTTCCTCTTTTTCTTTCTCATCCACAGCATCTAGCACAGTGCTAGATATGTATCATAACGACAACTAAATGTATGCTAACTAGTTGAATAACACTTTTAGAGTTCTTTATCTCACTCTAAATTCTGGGAATACATATTGAATCAATAATTTGTCAGGTGATCTGTAAAATCCCAGAAGATCAGAGTAGAAAAACTAAGAGGTGAGTTTTCATAGCACCACCTCCTCTTCCCTGCAGCTCGGGTTGAAGGGTTTGCCTGGCTAGAGATGTGACTCTGTGTCTCTTGGTCTGTGCTGAACCCTTGGGGTTGCTCTAAGCACCTCAAGATTGCTGTACAATGCATCATCGCTCCAGGGACAGAACACACAACACTCTGTGATAATGCGAGCTAAATTTGGACTTGACAGTGTTTTTCAAAAAATGGGAAGCAATATTAAGCATTCTATAGAAAGCACTATATTTTTGAACAGAGAAATAGTCCACTGTGGTAAAGGAAGAACTTTAGGTGATCTCAAGCCTTATTTTTAGTCCCGGGTTTTCTTTGTAGAGAGTAAAGAGACATCTTGCATGAAAATTTTGATTACAATCTATCCAGAGGCAAATTCTTGTTGATCCTTTTGCACAACTGAAAACAACAAACTTCCAATCCTCCCTAACACGTTTCATTAGAGACAAATGCTCATTGTTAAATACTCTCAGTAGAATAAATAATCATCTTCAAATTTTTTGAGCAAAGAGATTTTGACTATTACTTTAGCTCCTACTTCTTGGTTTAAGTAAAATAAAAGCACAGTGTCACCATTATTCTCTTGGAGTGGTCAGTGGTCAATTAGTAACCTTCAGGTATTATTTATTATATTTGTTTTGGAGAATTAGGCATTTACTAGAATTTTTATGTATGTTTATAATTCTGTCTCCCTCCTATGCTATACTTTTCTTGAGCAAAGGATTCGTCTTTGATCCAGGAACATGGTGGAGTGCTGAGCAGATATTAGTTTCTTTTAAAAAGTCTAAAAAACAAATACTCAGAGAATTAAATCAAAGTTATATGCACTGTAAGTTGCACATTCTACTCTCTGTTGGGACCCACTGTCAGAGACATATAAATGATGTATGAACACAATAGTTGACAAAAGTATGTTTATATTACAGTACAATTCTGGAATTATCAATACTATGTTGACCTTAGTTGAATACAAATAAACATAGAACCTAAAATAGGCTATTTGAATATCATCACTTTGTTTTTTAAAGAAACTAAGCAGCAGTAACCATTAGTAACAAGATAACATTACCTGATCCAAAACTGTCATGCTATGAAACACAGTATCATTTATGTTAAATTCCTATTATTAATAATATATAATAAAGAAAATGCATGAAAGGAAACATTTCAGTAAAATAACATCTTTCAGGTGCTGAGTCAAAAGTGATTCCAGTTGTGTTCTTCACGGGAGAGGTACTGCTCGCCCTTGTAGAAGGCTGTGATTCAAGTTCCCATAAAGGACCACAGTCATTCATGTTGGTGTGTGTGTGTTTGATGGGAGATGCTGGATGCGACGACTTGATTCTGTAACTCTGAGGCTCTATACCTGTTCTTTTCTGTAGGGCCAGACTGAGTATGCCTCTCACAAATGCATACAGACATTCCCCCAAACCAAACTGTGATTCACTTATTGCAGCTGAACTTCCAGATTTTCAGAAACTGCAATATTTCTTGAGCAAAAATGTAATTGCTTTTTTAAACAAAAGCTTTGCATATTAATTATGAAAAATCTCAAAATCATTTCTATAAATGTAGTGAAACAAGGATGAACCAAAATAACAAAGGAATTGTATTTCAAAACTAGTGAATAATTTAAAAACAAAAACAAAAATTCCTCCATTCTCTCACCTCTGATTATTTATCAGGAGTACAAAATTGAGGTCTCCATCCAAATAAACTGTGACTGAGTTATAATTTTACAAATCAAAGCTAGAAGACAACTAAAGAATTGCATTTAAACAGAAGAACTCGCTTGTAAATTTTCATATAGAAATTACATTTCAAGCTCCAGAATTTTAGAGCATTAGAACTAAAAGGGATTTGAAGAATCGTCTCATCCAACCCAACCCTTCTGTTTTATAGATCATGAAATGCCTAAATCTTCTGCCAATGAAAGTATTTTATAGTGACATTTACAAAAACTGGTCAGCGAAGCGATTTTAACAGATTTTTAAAATCACTGTGTAATCTCAGTTCTTTGCTTCAATTTTATAGCTAAAACTGAAATCATACAGAATGTTTTTAGGAACTTTGGTTTAATTTTTGGTTTGTATGAGAATAGGGGAATACTAAATTTTGATTGCACAGTAAAATCTTGCTTCTAAATATTCTATTGGCACATCCATCTATATATTTATTTAGATATGATTTGCAATTGTATGTATGTGTGTATATACCAAGGTTATGAAACCTTACCGAGTTGTTGGTATAGCGCTGCTAACATGGTGGCCAGTTCGCGAACTTAATTGTCACACCCTTTGTGTTTGTGTGTTGTGTGTGTAAGTGTAAAAGACTATGAAGCCTCCGGTTAGATGGTGCTGCTTCTTTTCTTTTCTTTTTTTGAGTTGGAGTCTCACTCAGTCACCCAGACTAGAGTGCAATGGCCGCTCCCGGCCACCGCAGCCTCGACCTGCTGGGCTCCGGCGATCCTTCCGCCTTCGCCTTCCGAGTAGCTGGAACTACAGGCGTGCGCTACCACGCCCGGCTAATTTTTGATTTATTGTAGAGATGAGGTCTCGCCAAGTTGCCCGGGTGAGTCTCGAACCTGCAGGCTCAGGCAATCCTATCACCTCAGCCTCCCAAAGCGCAGGATTACAGGCTGAGCCACCGAGCCCGGCAACTGCTTTCAAATCTCATCTTTGTCTTTTTTAACTGTGGGTGATCTCAGACAGAGTACTTACTCAGTTATTCCAGATCTGCCAAAATGAGTTAAAGAGTGCCTAACTCAAAGAATTTATGAAGTCTAAGAGAGATTATATAGGTTAATGTGCTTAACATAGTACTTCTGCCCAATGGTTGCTCCTTTCCTTCTTCCCTGCCACCACTCTTAGTCTTTACCTACTGTGAAGAAACATTCTGCAGCATTTTGTTATTTCTAAAGAAAGTATCCATGCAATTCTAACAGCTGTGGGGAAAAATGCAAAATATAATAGAATGGATTTGAAGAGTAAGTTTGAACACTTTGTTTTTCAGGTGAAAACAAAATTTGTATGTTAAATGCTTATTTTCTGGGAGTGAGAAAGGGTCTGTGCAAACACTTTGGAAAATATTTTGAAAAAATGGATTCAAATCAAGTTAGAGCTCCTTCCTCTCTTGCTTGCTCTGGGAAAGGAAATTAGAAACAACTATTTTTTTTCTTCCTAAAGTCTAGTCAAACTAGTATCAACTTAATTTCAACTTTGGTACTAAATCAAGCTTGAGCTTGGTGTGGTTAATGATTAAGAAAACTAATTCTAACATCTCAAATGAATTAAAAAGTTAAGATGCTTCCTTTATAGCCTACAGAGAAAAATTATAGCAACCTTTTGTAATTCTCCACAAATTCTATGTATCTTTACATTTTAATATTTGTTTAATTATTAAATAGTCAATAAAACTTAATATCTTGAACCAATTTAGCCACTATATGCCTCTTTTTGGAAAGAAAACCATAAACTCTTTTACATTTATTCATTCAATAGATGCTTTACCTGTTTTTCACAGGTTCTGTCTCAGACATTAGGGTTATAAAAATCAACAGTCTCCCACAAATCTGGTGGTATGATAAGCAAACCAAGCAAAAGCCTTACAATAGACATGATGTGCTAAAGTAGAAGAATACCTAACTTTGATCTAAACTTTATTGCTCTTTTCTCTTGTTCTCTACACTCCAGTCACATTATCTCAATCACAACCTCCCCATCTCTTTCTGATAGGAACACTACTCCTCCACATCTTTCAATTGCTGGCTTATTAGTCAGGTCTTAGCTCAAGTATTAATTGAAAGAGGCCCTTCCCTGAGTACCCACGCCCTTACCCTGCCCCCAGGCGTTCTCTATCTAAAAATGCCTTCCTTATCAATTTGTTTACTTGTGTCTTGAATTTGCCATTGTAATTGTGTAACTAAGTTCCATTAGGAAAGTGCCTGGGTCTATATTGTCCATTGCTCTATCTCCGATGTCTAACACATTTCCTTGCACTAGTAGGCAGATAGCTTGATAAATACTTATTGAAGACTAATGAATCGTGCCATGGGTAGTAACCAGAAGCATCAGGGAAGCTTCAGACAGAAAGTAATGTTTGAGTCGATACTTAGTTTCCCTTTTTAGATATAGGATTAGGCCGGACATAGCACAGTGGCTCATGCCTATAGTCCCAGTGCTTTGGGAGGCTGAGGCAGGATGATTACTTGAGGCCAGGAGTTCCAGAGCAGCCTGGAAAACTAACAAGACCCCCATCTATGCAACAACAATAACAAAATTTGCTGGGTCTGGCATAATCCCAGCTATCTGGGAGGCTGAGGTGGGAAGATTGCTTGAGTCATGAGTTTGAGACTGTGCTGAGCTATGATTGCACCACTGCACTCCAGTCTAAACTACAAAGTAATACCCTGTCTCTAAAATATAAATATGTAAAATAAAAAGATACGGGATTAACACAAATTGGGGTTGAGTGGAAAAGGGAGTTGAGGAAGGTTTCCAACTTGATGGACTGAGTACATGGAGGTGGGGCCATTTATATAAACAGGAAACAGAAGATGGTCCCAGCTATCCAAGGGACATGATAACTTCAGTTTTGTATAAGGTGAGTTTATGATGCTTGTAGGTCCTTCAGGTAGGAATGTGTCATGGTCGCTTAGACAAAGGGAAAGATGTCTCCTGTTGAAGACAGATTTCTGCTACCGTTTATCTTTAAAGCCACTCAGGAGAGATGCCAGTGAACTACAACCTATGCACAAATTCATCAGGAATTAGTTTATAAATAAGATTTTTGGGAGGTAATTTGCAGCACATTTTGTGAAAATTACTGACAAGCTGCTGAAAATAAACTTTGAAGCATAAAACTAGACTATTAAAGAGCTTAAATCCAGCTTATCTCATTATTTTGTTTCATAAAAGTCCTCCCTCACATGTGTTGCAAAAATACACTTCTGCCTAACCTCATTTCAGCCTTACTCTAGTTGAAATCAAAAATTTTGGCTGCTTGAATTCCTGAGGATATGTGTATATGTCACCCATTGAAACGTTTTCTTTCCATGTGCATCTTTAAATCCCCAATAAATTGCAACATATAAAAAGTAGACAAAAAATTCAGGACGTTTAAAACTGCAAAACTGTAAAAAGTAAATTTGTTGACTGAAGGAATGAAGAAATGTCTGAACTTAGCAACCAATGAAGAATGACCACTCACATGATTTATGAAAAAAAAATTTGCTTTCCTAGCCAAGTCCTCCCAAGGAAAATTCAGTTACCCACCCCTGTCCTGGGTCTTTAGTCCTTCTCTCCCACTAGAGCCCAGCTCCAAGAAGGAGAAACCAATGGGCTGATCATGTGAATTTGAGGTTGTGAGGAGGAAGCAGCAGAACTAGGGGGAACTTTCAGGGTGACAGAAAGAGAACTTGGTAGTCAAAGGGTTAGCAAGTTCTAGTAGACAATAGGCAGACCTAAGAAGATAGATTTTTCAGATGTCCATGTGAAGAGGACTTAGTAAGTGAGAGGTGGATACTTAAGATGGATAACAGAATTACCTGGCACTATCCACTGCACTGTGTTCTTGATTATCTAACTATAAGATTTTTCTCTCTAATGAATAGCCAAGGCTTTTTACCATTTCAACTCTTCAGGGCATAGTTAAGGGTTTACAGCTGGATGTTTTAAGGCACTGACATTTTGGTGCAAAATGAGGCAAATCTATGCAAATGAAAGTCTGACAATGCTTCTTGGAACTGTCCTGATTTCAGCTTTTAATGTGAACAGTTTCAGAATTCCCTTGGGTCTTAAAATTATTAGGACACGTTTTGACCCCAGCAAATTGTATAATTTAGAATGAAAAAACTATAAGTAATACTGAAATCAAGATGAACTTGAAGTTATGAAATCTGTGCACTTTTAGGAGGAACTGCAATGATAGATATGTAAATAATACATGTGTATGAAGTGTTGAAAGAGAACCCCCATTTTTCAGTTCTGTTTTCTGATACTATGTTGTTACCAGTATCTGGTGGAGAAACTGGCAAATGGTGTAGTGTTAAAATCATTTGTGAAATAAATTAAGCACCTCAAAAAATCACAAGTTGATTTAAGAAGCGTAGATGTTGTTTTTTTACAAATTGTTCTGCCTGAAGAACCGTCTCATTCCTGGAAATTGCCAGAATTTATGGGGTAGTAAAAGGAAGATGAATCTAAAAAAAAAAAAAGGGAATGGTCACAGGAGAAACCAGAGAGTGAAGCCAAGAAATTAAGAGAAATCAAGGAGCAAAAGCCCAATCTTGTCCATTGGTTTTGCAAATTTCTAGGCTTCTAGGCAAGGGGATGTATAAGAGCATAATGGTTAACAGATTGAATTCTGGAGTCAAACTTCCTGAGTCAAATCCCAGTACCACTTATGTTGTGTCAAGTACTTGACACAACCTCCCTCTATCTCAGTTTTTCATTTGTGAAGTGAGGATGCTGATGATACTTACTGTCACAGAACTGATACAAGGAATGTGTATTATTTGAACAGTGCCTGCACAATGAGGATGCTTGTTTTACATGCAATTTTCTAGGAAATGAGAGCTTATGGTGAAAAATAATGCAATCTAGTCATGATTTAGGGGCTCCAATCAGTGTTATTACCTAGAGCTGTGATCCTGTGACTCCTTTTGTTTTTTCTACCTCTGTTCCCCCATCTGTTAAATAGGAATAATAAAATCTGATTCTCATAGCTTATGAGATGCTTACTGGAAATTTTTTACAAGTACAACAAACATGTGTGATATTATTATTGCTAAATGCAGACACCTTCACTATTCTTCGTGTGTGTATTTCCATCTTTTCCAGGGGACTATACCATCTAGTGTCTGAAGCTTCTGGTAGCGGTTTACCTTCTTGAGCATCATTACAAGGAGAGGAGATAAATTGCTCTAACATTTGAAAAGAACTTCATTATTATTGTTGCTATTTTTAAAGAACCTCATTTTAAAGACGATCTTTCACCTTCCAGTCAGCCCTTTCTTTCTTTGGGCAACCTCTTCCTTCCGTCTGTGTCTCTGAATTGAAGCAACTCCACATTTAGTGGTCAGATGGAGAAGGTGTCTTATATGAGAGTACCCTAAACCACAACCCTGGGTACCTCTGGCTCTATTCAATCCTAGGATCTGGGGCTAAATCCACTGCAATAGGACAGAGCTTTGCGCAGTTGTCAAGATGCTTGAGTTCGTTTTAAAATTAGATTTAGCATGTATAGAATTTTGTTTTAACCATGGAACCATATCAGGGAATATGTAAATCTAGAGACATTTTTGTTAACCTACTTTTTTGGTTGATAAGATAAGCACAACCTTGCTATGACAAGATAGTATATGCCTTACCAGATTCTTAGAACACATTTCTGCATTTCCCCAGTGTTATGGAAAATATCAATTTATTACTGTAATCAATTGTAAAATTCAAAATTTCCCCAGGGGAGAAAACATTCTACTTTGCTAAAGCAAGTTCGTTAACACATATATGCACAGGCACACACACGGGGATTTTAAAAATAATTTTCTTTTTCTTGTTTTGAAACAGCATTAACCACCAGTATTATTTTTAAAGTTTTGTACCACGATGCAGATCAGTTTTAAGGCAAGCAGAGGATAATTTTAAAATGTGTTTCATATGGTCTGTTTTGCGTGGTAGGATAATCTGGATAAATCTTCCTCTGAGACATTCCTTCCACTTATCTTTTTGTTTCTTCAACAGTCTTCTTGTTCTTCACCTCCAGGAGGACTAACTTGACTTTTCCAGGGATTTTCAATGATTTCCAGATGTTGGGTAACATACAAGATTGAGAGTACCATAATTTTCAAAAATTTCTCACCTCTCACATTTATCCTCTATCTTTTAAATGAGCTGCTCATTATATTTTATAGAGTGATGTAGGTGGTAAGTCCTCCTATTTCACTTTTGCATTCATGTTTCAGTTTGCTAAATTTACACCTATTTTTCCTCTTCTCATTACTAACGTCCCCCATTTCACTGGCTCAGTTCTTGATATTTTGTGTTTCTTCCCAAGACTTATTGAATTCTCGAATACGAAGGCACTTTTCTGAACATATTCTCAGTGTGGGTTTCTCAGTGGTGAAGTGCAGAATCTCTCATCTGCACTGCCTTCAGCAGCTGTGTAAATACAACTGGAAACTTACAAGTGGACAGGGTCAATTGTAAATAGGTTCCTTTTCCCTTATGTGTTTTGGAATGCTGTTCAGAAAGCAACAGACCATGAATTTTAGTGGAGCCCCTGTGACTGCAACTTTGATATGCATATTTCAGTGACCGTCTGGGTTTGGATAAAGCCTTGTCTTTGGTGGGCATATAATTTCTCTGGCTTCGGCTCTTTCTTAGATTTTTTTCATTGTACAATATTGTAAATAAAGGAGATTTACAATATTGTAAATATTATAAATTCTTTGCTCTTCTACGTGTTTGGCATAGGGAGGTATATATGTTTACTAGGGCTGCCATAACAAAGTACTACAGACTGGGTGGCTAAATAACAGACATTTATTTCCTTATAGTTCTGAAGACCAGAAGTCTGAGATCATGGTGTGACTGGGGTTGATTTCTTCTGAGGCTTCTCTCCCAGGCTAGTAGATGGCTATCTTCTTGTGTCTTTACATGGGCTTCCCTTTGTGTGCATCTGTGTCCTAATCTCTTAGAAGAACACTAGTCACTTCAGATTAGTGCCCAACCATATGACCTCACTTTTACCTTAATTATCTAAGAACCCTGTCTCCAGATCTGAGGTACTGAATGAGGCTTAGGACATCAGCATATAATTTTTTTTTTTTCAGGAGAGGTGAGGGGGCACGCAACTCAGCTCATAACTTGAAGGAAGCATGAGGAAAAGGGAGATGGTAATTAGAAAATTACTGAAGGCTAGCTACTGAAACATTAAATATATTGGCTTTACACTCACAATTATAAAACTAGACTAGATCTCATCCACTGATCCTCCCAAATCCAGTTTTCTTCCTGTATTATCTGCTTTAAGAAGACCATCATCATCTAAGCAGTCACAAAGCCAGAAACCTGGAGTCATCTTAGATTCTTTTCTCCAGCTAATCTTCCATGCTCTATGAACCCATAATGAGTCCTGCAATTCTACCTCTATAATGTAACTCGACTCCTCCCCTCTTTTCCTTTCCCATGGCCTCCACCTTAATATAGACCATGCATGATTACTCATCAGGATTATTCATTAGTCTCCTAATTGATCTCATTTCCGCCCCTTCTCCCTACTCAAATCCAATCTCCAAATTGTTTACAGAATGATCTTTATTGGAAAAAAAAATCTTGTCATGTCACTTTCAGATTAAATTTCTTCAATCGTTTTGTATTACTTTAAGAACAGTATTCAAATTTCTTAACTCAAGCGTGCAATATCGTTTTTTCCCTTCAGTCTGACTGGTTGAACTTAGGTCACGTGCTCATCCCCAGCCTATTATCAGATCCAAGAAATACAGTACACTGATTAGCTAAAATACTTGGTATCCACTCCACAGAGTCACCTTCCCTGGATCTTATGGGCTGTATGGGGAGGGATTGAAACCAGGACAAAATCAGGATTTCATTAAAAGAAAAAAAAAGGGAAAATGGATGTTAGGTAGGTGGCCAATAATGTCTACTACAGTCCGTTCCTTCATGGAGTTTGTAGTATAAGGGTGAAGAGAGAAAAATAAAGTCAAAATTAAGGAGCAACATGATAAGGACAAGTAGAGAGTTCTGAACAGTGCACTGTGAAGAAAAGCTAATTTCTACATTAGATCAGGGGTTCAAAGAAAGTTTCTTAAAGGAGGTGATTCCTAAACTGAACTTGTGAAGAAGGAGCAAGTGTTAGCAAATTGAAGAAGGGAGAAAGGGGCATTCCAGCAGCAGGAACAGCATGTGAAAAGGCTCAAGGGTTGTGCAACAGTGAAACTCACTGGTTAGCTGCATATCACTCAGTCTGACTAGAAAGGATAAGAGATGAGGGCAGAAAGAGGCAGGGGCAGATTGTGAAACATAACATCAGTTTTATTCTATGAAGGTATCTACAGCACCTGTTGCTACTGTATGTTTAATGCTAACATGATAAACACTGCACACAATTGCACATAATACTTTGGTATGATGGTATAAACTCTAATTGAAAGATAAGGAAACTGAGATTAAAGGTTAAATAAGTTATCCAAGGTCACATAAAACTGGCTGTAACCACTTTTCTACATAGCCTTTCTCCTGGAACTCAAATTCATGGAAATTGCCACCCTAAGCAATGTCACTGACTGAAAATAAACAAAGTTGCAGGAATATGTATTTGAGATACATTTGTCTATGTCAGGAAACATTTGAGAATGAAATATCTAAAGAAGAAGGAAAATCCTATATCTAAGTATATCTTCTCCTGTTGATCAAATCCTCTGATGAACTATATTCTTTGGTATACTTGCCAGGGAGAGAGGACAACTCAGGTTCCGACCCAGTGTTCTTATTTTCTTATATCATCTGGATGTCTTTAATCATCAAGTTTCTTAGCTCATGATCTGCCCCTGTTTCTACTCAGAATGCTCCTTTCTTCCTTCTTCAATTTGCTGACGTTTGCTCATTCTTCCCAAATTCAGTTTAGGCATTATCTCCCTTAGGAAACTTTCTTTGAACTACTGGTCTGATTTAGAAAGGAGCCTATGCATCCACAGTGCATCCTGTGCAGAACTCTACAATTGTCTGTGTCACATTGCACCTTAACTTTGGCTTCAGCTGTCTCTCTACCCTCTCACCCCAGATTACAAATTTCATGAAGATGAGAACATTGCCTACTACCTTTTCCTCTTCCCTAAGAAAACCTTGGTTTGGTTCAGGTCTCTGCCTTCCTCCATGCAGAATGCATGAATCAAGGGAGGCTACCTCTTTCCACCTCAAGGAATGGAGTTGTTTGTTTAAGGTAGGGCTCTCAACTAAAGTGAGGCTCCCACCCCAATCCCCATCATTCCGCCAGGAGCATTTGTCAGTGTTTGGACACATATTCGGTTATGACAACTGGTGTTGGCTGCTGTCATCTACTGGGTAGAGGATAGAGATGCTGTTTAAACATCCTACGATGCACAGGACAGCCTCCCCTTACATCCCTACCCCATCAAATAATTATCCAGTCCCAAATGTCAATATTACTGAAGAGTTGAGACATCTTGGTTTAAGTCAACCTTTGAGTGACTTTGTTTCTCTAAGTGGTAATGGTCTAGGGATAATTATGTGCCCCATGGACCAGATCAGACTGAAGTAAAGGCCTAATAGTCCATGATTGGGAGAGAGATGGATGAAAAGGTTAGAAAGTTGGGCCACACTGTGGATAAATATGCCCTTTATCCTGTAATGGAGAAGGGAATATCATGATTACAAATTTTAAGAGGTTGGGTCTATAGTACAACCTGCCGGATAGATAGAGAGGCAGAGCACAGCCACCAGGAGGACTGTGAGATAGCTATTGCTACAGTTCCTGAGTGAGGTGACATGGTGTGAATTCCTTTATATTCTTGAGTGATTAGCACAATCCTCTACACCTAGAAGAAACTCAAGAATGTTTCTTGGCTATTTGGATTATAAGAACTTTCTGGAACACAACAGATGAATAGGCTATGACTCTGACCCAATGTTCTTATTACTTAAAAATTTGTCACTTGAATGTCTATGGTTACAATGAAGAAAAATTAACATTTAGCAAATCCCATATTTCCCTGTGTTTTGAGAGGACATTTTTGTTAAGTTTTACATCAACTCTAATGTTCTTGTGTATGTATGTGTATATTTATATGTTTCCTTGTAGAACCAGCTTTGGAACAAATGTTTCTGGGATACATTTCTGGTAGCCTCTTGGGTTTCTTACCCAGCCTGTCTGAGGTGAATGCCAAAGATTCTCAGTGTCGAGGTGCCCTTGACTAGCTTGTTGGGGTTCCAGACTTGCAGAGCAGCAACCCACCTCTCCCACCACCCAGCCTATTCCTTATACCTTCCTTCCGTCAGGTCACTTTGGGGCCTGAAGGAACACTGGGGCCCAAGAGGCTAGGGGAATTTGTTGAATTGTTTTTCTTCCCTTTGTTCTTAGCCATGGCTCCCAAATACAGTTTTTTTTTGTTTTGTTTTGTTTTCAGGAAGAAGACTGTGATGCTTTAGATTAATTCAGGGAAGCTTTCAGTGGGCTGCTTAAACATCACACCAGGTGCAGTCTAATAGGTATTTGTTGATGCAGTGGGTTTTGTAGATTGAAAGGTGATCTATAGTTCTGGCAACAGGCTTACACAGAATTTAATGCATTCTTTTAGAATTGTGAGTGTAAAGTATTGCTTTTAAGGTTTGCTATTTTTGTATCCAAAATGTTTAAATCTAAAAAAAAGATATTCTGTAAACATATGTTTAAGAATTGAGTTTTGTAAATTTCTTATTTTCTTTGAGTGTTACAATGGAAAATACTGCTTTCAGTGATTGGGGTAAAATGTGGATAGCAAATTTAGAAGACATTATGATCCTTTATGTCTCTTTTTCTTGGCAAAGCAATTTAATTAGGAAATAATCTTCTCCTCTAACATCTGACAGTTACCATAAAATGATATCCTGCTTTGCTGGCAACAAAACCAGTTTGTTTGAGTTTGTTGCAAAATTTTAAGCTATTACATTACTATGAAAAGATAGACTTTAAATAAGAAAGACGAGTTTTTGTTTTTGTAATCAGAAATGGCAAAGCACTTTATTTTTTAAAGCAATTTTCGATTTAAAAAAGTACAATTTCAGAGGGGCAGGCGGTGGGGAACGCGTTAAATTCTTCAGGGAGGGAGAAGGAAGCACCAGGAGAGTATATCTGGGGTTGATCACGCCAGGCCGCGGCTCTTGCTGTATGTGACTTTGTGCACGTGTGTGTGTGTGTGTGTGTGTGTGTGTGTGTGTGTGTGTGTGCAGGCGCAGCCACAGGACCTCCGGGCCCGGCCTTCAAGGGCGCTCCCCGCCCCGGGTTTCCCCAGGGTCGGAAGCGGGTCCGAGCCGGGGCCTTGTGCAAACGCGTGCGACGTGGGGTGTGTGTGTGTGTGTGTGTGTGTGTGTGTGTGCGCGCGCGCGCGCGCGCGGCGGCTCCGCTCCGCCGCGGGCACCATTTTCTGCTTCGCTCAGGACAGGCACAAAAAAGGAAGGCGGCTGCCGCCCGTCGCCGTCCTCTTTCCCTCAGATGCCCTCTGCTGCAGGTTTATGATTACAGTACGGGCCGCGCCGCCTACCCCCGCGGCCCTGGCGGGGCGCCGGGCTGTGCAGCACCCTGGCCGCCTCCACGCCTGGCGCGCCCCCAAACCGCCTCCTCCGCCTCCTTATTTGTCTGAAAAGCCACCGCACGTCGAGGCGGAGAAGCGCGCCGGGGGCGGGGGCGGCCGGCCCGAGTGTGCGCGCGCTGGGCTCCTGGGGCGGGGCCCGGGCCAGGGCGGCGATCGGCGGGTCCGCTTTGTCTCCCTGCCCCGGGCCCCGCGCGGCAAGCTGGGCGCCCGGGAGCGGTGCGGGGTGCCGGGGCGCGCGCGCGCGCGCGTGTTGGCCGCCCGCCGACGGGGCCCCGGGCCGCCGATTCCTGCCGAGTAAGCAGTCTGGCTCCTAGGCGGCTGCACAGTGGCAGCAAGGCTGGGGCGCTGGCTCCGCGCCAGCTCCATCAGAATTAGCTCATTGTTCACTAGCACACTAACGGGAGAGAGAGGGAGCGAGAGAGAGAGAGAGAGAGAGAGAGCGCGCGAGCGAGAGAGCGAGAGAGAGAGGAGTGTGAGAGAGGAGTGAGAGAGACTCTTAGAGAAAGAGAGACACACACACACTCTTGGAGAGAGCGCGCGCGAGGCAGGGAGATCTTCTTTTTCCAAGGCTGCACTTGGTTGGAAGTGAAGCCGGTTTGGGTTTTGTTTCCCTTCCCCCTCCTCCCTCCTCTTCCTCCACCCCTTTCCCCTCCCCCTCCCTCCCCCATAACTCCCCTCCCCCTCCCCAAGCTGTCTTTCTAGCATGATGCCCTTTTTCATCCACATTTGTGTTTCAGGTGTAGAGAGGAGAGAGAGTGAGCAGGGAGCGGGGCTTTTGTCTGTAAGTATATGCCATTCCTATCCCCGGCTGGGAGCGCTGCTTTCTCTTTTGTGTCGATTCCTTGCCGTTGCTCTTAGCTGGACCCTTCAACCCTGCAGAGTTCATGCTTCTTCCCTCTAAATTGTGAAGAGCTGAAGCGTGTACCGTGGAGAAATTCTGGCATTGTGGTCTTGCTGCATTAAGGCTGGACTTTAACTTGGGCTTTTCTCCCCCCTAAAATGCACAAGTTAAGAAGGAGAAATGAATTCTTTGGGGGGAGGGGTTTTTTTTTTTGTTTCTTTTCTTTTCTTTTTTTGCTTGGTGTGGTTAATTTTGTTCTTGCTCCTTAAAGCATTGTTAGAAATTGTTTTGTTTCTTTGCATTAAATGCACTTTGGTGCATGCAAGCTCCTCCCCCCCCTTTTATGAAATGAATTTGAGTCCTTTCGTCCTTACACTTGATTACTCTTTCAATGCTGCTGCGCCGAGGGTCTTTTTAGGCATTCGATCTTGCAACACTGTTTTCCTGCATCTTCTTATTAAAACAGTTGAACTTTGAGGGGGTAGGGGTGGGATAAAAAAATAAATGTTTTTTTCTTGGTGATGATCATAATCTGATTTGTATTTATATGTATCTATAATAACATTATAGAAAAACTCTAAGAGCTTATGATCCCTTTTTGGAGAACTTAGTTTCTCCATTCATCTTAATTTTTGTCATAACTGTGTTAACAAAGAGCTGTGTTCTGATGACATAAAGATCGAGGGTAAATCACTGCAGCGTGTACATTAATGTTTACTTGGTTTAGGGAGAAGAGCATAATGGTGTATATTCCTGACTTTTTCCCCCTCGTGTAGGTTTTTTTTTTTTAAACACGGAAGGTTATGTAATGCAGTGCCATTTCCAAAAATATCCACTCTGAGGCATTACACTACACGGTGGAAGGCTGATTCCTATTCTGTCGTCTTGATTGCAAATATACTGCCAGTAGTATGTCTGGGAACAAAGAGCAGCCAGAAAACAATCTATTTTTATCACTTGGTTCTACTTTTAAGTTGCTAAACCTTTTGAACTCGTGCAATTTAAAGATGAACCAAGCACTAAGAATAGCCCAGGACTCTGCAAAGCCAAGTACCAGGGATTCCTTTGTCCCCTATTTAAGCCTATAGACCACTTGGAAGGCTCTTTCAGAAATCCCAGTGGCTACAGTGATTTGCATGTAACTTAACCACAGAAAATGGTTATTTGTCTGTAACCTTAAATGAGGCATTTTTCATTTGCTGACCTGTGGTGAGGCGATGTGTCTACTGTATTTAAACATATTTTGCAGGTTGGTCTCCCTGGACTGAAGAGAGGGAGAATAGAAGTCCAAGACTAAGATTCTCAAAATGGTAAGACTTGGTCATCAGAGAAAATTCTCAGTACTTCTTATCAGTCTTAATTACATATACATATCAACCACCCACTTTCATCTGCCTCAACCCTTCATTGTTCCTACCCCAGCTGACCTTTTAAAAAAAGGTTCTATCTCCAGCATGTGGGAGCTCTGCAGCACAGCAATTTATGTGAATTGGATGTGGCGAGTTAGATCTTTTGATTTGTGATTATTTTGAATAGAAAACTAAAATTCCTCTTTCAGAAGTGAAGACGTATTTAATTTTAACAACAAACTTGTCTGTTCTTTAAGAAGAGTGATGTGTTGTGACATGCATGGCGGTGGTGACAGCAGTAGGGTTTAAACAAAGCAGTGGGTCTTAGAGCTAGCCTGAACTTATCCAAAACTGAGGAGTCTGTCCAACTAATCAGACAGCCACTGATATGCTATCTCTAAGAGCAATATAGATGGAAAGCATGAATTTTCATATTAATATAGCCTGTTTGTTGTATTCAAATATAATTTGTGTTATTTTTTCTTGATTTATAGCTTCGTTTATGAAAGACATCTACCCAGTTTTAAAGTCAAGCGGGTTTGACTCTAAATACAAGTATAACTATTTCGGACAAGGATTACAATCCACAGAGAAGACAGTTTAGTGTTTGATTACTGATTAAGTAAGGACATAGAAAGAATATGCATTAAAAGCAGTTGAATAAGTATATCAATAGCCTATGAAAAATTTCCTCTTTGGAACTGAACAGAAAAAAATAATAAAAAATGTCATAAAACTTTTCATTGAAGTACAGCGTGTCCTACTGCAGATGTTTATACTCTTTAAAACACCTCTTTGCCACTTAGAATGTGTGATTTCCAAATTTAGTTTTAGTTTTTTCTCTTAAACGAGGGTGGAATTTAATGAATTAAAATTGAATCTGATATACTTGATGTTTTCTTTGAGAACAACTCAAGTATAAGCTTCCAAGGAGAAAAATGAATCAGAGGCAATTAAATGAGTTCAGTTTGACTTTTATTAACAAGTGTTTTATTTTTTATGTATGTCTCACCTGTCACTTCAACAAGTGGGTGTCAAAGCACAATGCTAGTAGGTCTTGCTTGGACCTCGTTTGATAATGATCAAATTAAGGAACTTGAGGTAGAAAGACAAAAGTGGTGAACATAAAATTTAACTAATCAATAGGTTTTGTGCAAATGGTTCCTGACTTTATATTAAATTCATAATTAGCCATTGTCATAGAGTAATGGGATGGTAATAAAATGGACTGCAGCAAAGTATTTGTGTTTACTTGGTTATCTTTTACTGTACCTGTCCACATCACCTTGCCTCCTATCTTAGAATCTTACCCTCTGTCACAATAGATAGATCATGAAGGTTCATGTATGTTGCAATATGTCAGGTGACCAATTTGATTAAGCATAAATATGGCCACTGACCCTGCCAAAACTAGCCCTACAGATCAAACTGAAAGAGTAAAATACCATGGTTCTGTAGTAGGATGGAATGAGCTTTGTAAAAGGCAAAAATGCTTGCCAAAGCCAAGAAGGGAGTTTGGAGCTATTTGAATGCAGGGAAGCAAATGCAAATTATTATTATTACATGTTGATTTTTTACAGTTGTCATATATGTATGGTAGCAGAATGGGAAATCACAGTTTGTTGTTCTTGGAAGGATTTTTAGTTATGAAAAAATTCTCACAACTTTTTGGTGATCCTTTCATCAAGATGTCAGTCCTTTTTGGCAAAAGCCCATTGCCTGAAATGAAACCACTGACAGTTATTGTCTGTGGGTGATTCCAAGTAACTTTCTAGCAATTCTCATTTTCCAGAAACTTTGAGCTCTTAAAAGTCTTTGCACATATTAATGTAAAAAAAGGTTTCAGTTGTGTTTTTTAAAGAACTGATATTAAAGGTGTCTTTCACTTCCTCTTTCTCCTTTTTGGCAAAATGAAGTTAATTTTCTTTTCTTGATTAAAACTGGAATTACTTTGGGACCTCTGTAAATGGCTTACTTAAAGATTTGGCCAACATATAATAGAAGCTACTCCTAGGGAAGCAGTAGATTGAACTCTTGGACACCTGTAGAAAACACACAAGCATGGCTTTTCTGTTAAACTTGCAGTTCCATTTATATAATTTAAAACACTAAAGAGGATCTCATTTTAGTGTATTTAGCCTGTTGAGTGAAAAGCTCATTCCAAATACAATTTATACCCAGCTCATTTTTGTGTAAGAAATTATCCAGTAGACTAGAATTTAAAACATAGTTATTCAATATCTGGACTCTTTACATACTCTAAAATGATAATGTTTCATAACAATAATTTGAATACACCTAAGAATTCTCAAGCACCTTATGCATTATCAAAAAAACACAACCAACTTGTGCTGTTTGGAAATCACATTGTGTCCTATGAATGGGCCCTTTGAACACAACTGTAGGGGTGCCATTTATATAGATTACAGCATGCTTGGTGGCACCTGGGCTTGTGCAACTCAGTAGTAATATTAAAAGTGTTAATTCTGCTTAGAGTTTGCTATATCTTAGTTGACCAAAATATTTTTTTCAATAACTGATTCCCCAACTTTTTCAGTTTCTTAGTTTTTTTTTTTGGCAATTTTTTGCAAGTCTTCAGCATTTCTTTAATTTATGTTGACTTTTTGCTAAGCGTTAGTTTCTGTGATTGTATTTATAGAGGTCTTTGTTATTTATTTAGGTATTTCATTTTAAAGGTATTTGGTTCAGGTGTGTCAATGAGTAAAACACATTTCACAATGTGTTTTGTATGAATAAGATGATTGTATGAATAAGTTGAAAAAAATAAATTGTTTAATCCAATAACAAGGTTCAGTCCTAGTTTTCAACATGATTACCCTCTACGTAGTAAACTTGCCTTTGAGTATGGGTGTATTGTGGACTCACAGTGGCATAAGCATGGGCTCATGTTGTTTTAACAGACCTAAAAATTGGAACAATATAAATTTTCTTTACGACTATTGCTGAACTTTTAAAACAGATGAGTTGACTCCATGGTAGTATTCATAAAACTCTGCTTTCTGTACAGTCTGTGAAGTGGTATTCAGAAGCTGACAAGAAGACTCTTTCAATAATCTCTCCATTAACATAAGATTTTCTTGTTTAAAGAAAAAGACAAAGATTGAGGAGGGATGAGGTCCTATTCAGAGCTTGTGCAATTGGGTTTAGAATGTAAATTTACCAGTTGCTCAGTGACTTTGATGGTGGAGATGCAGAAGAATACCTAGGAGGGTAATTTTATATGGTACTGTCTTCTCTTTCACCAAATCTTCCAGTGAACAGTGAGGGGGAGAATTGGGAATTGTTTAGGGAAGTAGGACAGTCAAGATAGTCTATCTGGGTTCATCCCAGTCCTGCTTCCTCTTGAGGTATACAGACAATTAAGGTAGAAGAAAGTATTTGAACAGCAATCCCGAAATAAATAACTTTTCAAAGTATCATGTCATTTTAACCTGAGACAGTTCTTAAAAATTTAGATCATCATAAATATACTGAATGAATTTGCTTTATTTTAAATCCCTAACGTGGGAAAATATGCTTCTAAAATATGAACACTCTGCTAAACCCAAATGAGCAATCCCCACATTATGAATTTTATACATTAGGTATTAATCATTCTGATCACTTAAAGACTTGAAGTGGCATTCAGATGCACTAGGCTGTCTGGGGAGCCAGGAATGAAACACTGAAGCTTCCTTAGACCTACATTTTTTTCTTAGTGCCATTCCTGGATGGAAAGTCTTTTAAGACCATATCGTCACAGCCAAAGTGAAATGGAGTATTAAAATAATTATCTGATAATTATGAAAAATTTGATTTCATTAGATTTATCTTGGTAATTCAAAATGTTGTGGGATTGATGTGGGAGTGGAAAGGATTTGCCTGAATTATCTGTAGAATTCCTGTTATACAAGAAAACTAAGGATAAGGAAGTCTTATTAGCAAATCCAATTTGAATATACCAGAGGAAAATATATTGAACATACTTGGACTATATCATCTTGGTTGATGAAGATAGATTATAAGATTCCAATTTTAAGTTGCTCCTCTGCTTTGAACTGGAGGGCAGAGTAATCATAAATCTCAGTTCACATCTGAAGAAATCACAGTTGCTAAAAATCCCATTTACTGGGTCTAAACTTATCTGAAATGGATATTTCTAGACATATTTTGCACCTAGGAAGAGCTTCAAGAATATTTCATTTCAGTGGTTTAAAAAATAACAGTGATCCTGAAATTGATCTGCTAGTGTATGACCAGTATTAGCGGCCCTAATGGTTTGGGACTTAAACACTAACATGACTTTCAGCTAAATTCTAAATATTAGTTCAGTTGTTAGTAGTAATGACATGGTATTAATATGGGTAGCATTATTTGTTAGTTGGATTATATGCACTGCTTTCATTGCCCAACTAAATATAGGCTCCCAAAGGGTTCCTGAACTTCATTCATATACTGTGCTTGGTAAAGTATTAAATATATTTTTTAAAGTATTAAATATATGGTAGGAGCTCAATAAGTATTTGGTCTATGAATGCTAATATCTATTAAATTGGACTTTTAAGATTCATTTTTAATGACTGAGTCATGTTTAGTTTTTGTGAACTAGAAGAAATTTGTATCCTTAACCTCTTTTTTTGAAAGTTAGGAAATTGAGGTGTTATTTTAGTTGACATAGCAAATTATTTTCTATTATTTATCAAAAGGATTTAAAAAATTGTGTGAAACCATGAAGTGTGGCACTTGCCAGAAGACAGTGGCTGGCGATGGCTCACCTTTACCAACATCCAGAGCCGTGCTCTGAGTAATGTAGTGAGATGCCGTCTCTCTGGGTTTGATCCTGCTGTGATACTCAAAGCTCACAGCAGCTTTTCCTGCAGTAGTAAAAATTGCCTCCTGGACTGAGGAGAAGCTTCATTCCCAGGATTGGAACTTTAAAGTCCTCACTTATTCTCAATATAATCTGATTCTGTGATTCTGTGCTGCATGGCAAACCTAACAAACATTGTAGAACAATGTAGTCTAGTGCTAAACCATGAGATGCATAAGAGAGATACTAGAACTAGGGACTGGGGATAGTAGTGGAAAACTTATTGAGGAGGTAGAAATTAAGCTAGAAGCAGAGATGGATGCATGCCACCACTAACTCTTCCTATACCTGTGACAGACATCACTGTCAACCCTGACACTCATTGTTATTCAGCTTGGGTATTCATTTCAAAATCCTCAATACGGTGTTCCTGGATGCCGTTAGCAGTCCATTGGAATTGGCACAAAATTGGAAACCTAGAAGTGGACTGTTTACTCCCTAGAACAAATACTATGCCTTTATTAAGTTTTTTTGTCCCTAGAGCTTAGCACCAGTTCTTAATGAATGAATGAAGAATATTTGGGACCAGGTGCAGTGGCTCACACCTGTAATCCCAGCACTTTGAAAGGCTAAGGTGGGAGGATCGCTTGAGGCCAGGAGTTAGAGACCATCCTAGGCAACATAGCAAGACCCCTCTGTCTCCTGTCTCAATTTAAAAAAAAAGAATATGAGAATATTTGGATAGATTAATATGAGAGAAAAGATTATTGCAGATAAAAAAGTGCATTCGAAAGTTATGCTTGCAAGAGTGAGCATCATGCATTTTTACTACCACAGCGAAGTCCTCCTTCCTGTTTAGAGCCTCTGAAAACTAGACCTAGAAGTCAAGTACTTGATGTGCTAAGCAATAGGAAGCGGGCATCTCAGAGGTGGCCCAGGCTCTCACTCAGGTTACCAACCTGTCTCAGGTTCTTTGCCTTTTGATTGTGCCTGACAGAAAAGAACACACACCACTCACTCACATACACTATCTGGTTAAAGGTGCAGCTTCCTTTATGGGTTCTCTCTCACTCCCCTTGGGCTAGGGTGGAGTGGTGGAGAGAAAGAAGGTCTCTAGTTAGGAGGAACTGAGACTGGAAGAGGGAATATGCTTATCTTCTTATTCTCAAAAAAGTGGCAGCACTTGCATTGGCAAATCCCAGCAGGTTCAGTGGTGTCCACTTGGCCAGAGAGTTGCTGCTGTGCATACTGCTCAAGAGAGGGCACCAAGCTTGCTTTCTGTGAGGTTAACTGGGTACGTGCATGTGGTCATCTGTTGCAACCACATGTGCCCAGCTGCTTTTCTCCCTTCATTTCTTCCCCATTAACCAGGCATCCTTATTCCAAATGCAAGCCAACACTTATGTCATCATCATAAAATTGTTTACAATTTAGGCCTACAGGCTGTTACTAATTTAGTCAATAGTCTGGTGACCAACCAAAGGGAATCTCATCACATGATTCACAAAAATTGGGGGAAGCTCAGTTCAAGAGGGATTTTTCCCCCCCCGGGATTTCTTCTTATAAACAGCTCAGAATCTTACCTTCAAATGCATCTGCTGCAAGATTTTTAACATGAAGTGATATGACTAGCTCTTTTAACCCCTTCAGGTAAGCCTGGGCTTATTCGTAATTCTCTCAGTAGAAGTGACATAGGTAAGCATTGTTTGAATTCTTTATGCCTTCTCCACTTCATACCTTGAATTATTTTTTCAACTGCTGTGTGGAGAACTTCATAAGCTTAATTTCTGTGGCTAGGCAGACATGCCAGGAATTACGTGAACTAATCCTTTATTTCTAGCCATGATAGAATATATTTTCTTAGAGGGACCAGGTCACTTATTCTAAACGTGCCCCAGGATTCCTTCCCTTTGTGCCTCTGCTTACTTGGTTCTAGAAGGAATGCACCTCGGGACAAAATAAAGCCGTTTTTCAAGACTGAATGTAAATGACAACTTCTTTGTGAAACTTACCTTGATACTTTCAGCAGGAATCATCTTATACTCCTCTGTATACTTATCACTTATAACATTTTATTTGCAATTGTCTTATTTCTGCATGTTTTTCTACCCTCCAGGATTATAAACTTAAAACAAGAACACTGACCCCGTAGTAACTGAGCGACACCCCTGCTTCTTGGTAACAGTTGAGGCTGTGATGCCTCGGTTCTTTCCTTTTCTTCTAGTGGCAGGATGGTGAATTCCGATGTGGCAAAATGTCAGTTCTTGAACAGCTAGTGAAATTGTTTGGTGTTCTCTTTCTGCAAAGTGGAAAGAAACCCTAACCTTTATTGACGTGTTCTAATGGGACTTTGGAATAGATCTCGTACTGTGAACCAGTCTACTCCCATACCTAACCAGGATCTGGTACATCCTTAGTGATCAATAAATGCCTATGGAATAAACAAATCAGTCAGTGGTCATGGATACATGACAATCTCTTATTTCTGGGCCAACTTTGGAATTTATAACCAAAAACAGCTGGACACTTTGCAGTTGTGATCACTTAAATTATAAATCTTGTGGTCCAGGAAATGAGATGACCGTACACTTTTTATAAATTCACTGCCTAAAAGACCCTTTACTGAACATTTTAGAAGGCTCTATGTAAGGGAGGGAAGAGGAAAGAGTTAGGTGAACTTTAAGCACACTACAAAAAGAACTCTAACTCTGTGCTTCCTTCTTTTACTCTCCTTTAGTCAGAAGAGGTCCCAGCAGTTCAGAAAATTAGGTTGTTATGGTGTGCTGAAACAGGGATGTCGTGTTAGGGTAGAGTCACACATCTCATCCAAAACATCGACTGTGGAGTGCCATTATACATAAGGTTATTAATGGTGTTTTTCCAGCAGGCGGCACAGTTTGCCTCTCAGTAGACTGATTGAGGCAGTCATGACAATAAAGCAAAATCTGCTCTGGTTTCAGAGGAATGAAACCTTTTAGGTAAAATCATTGTCCGATATTACCTTAGAATGGTTTTAAATCTAAGCTTTTTTCCTTGAAAGTCTTATGATTATCTAGTTGGAGATATTTCAAAACCCTTGATTTTAGACTGTTTAGTTCAGTGTTCTTCATTACTTTCAGAGAGTAAAATATAAATACATATATGGTGTGTTCAAGAAGGAGAAGGAAAGGATACACAAGAGAGGGTGACCAATGAAAGGAATGTCTGTTTGCCCCTTTCAGCTGAAATTGGAAACCAGATGCAATGATTGGAAAGCAAAGGGGAATAGCCAGATAGTTGTTGCCAATAAAAACACTGAGCCGAAGACTCACCAATAGGTTATGGGCATGAGAGTGAGGCTCAAAGTGTGCACAGAAGTGTTTGGCGTAGCTGCCAGCTTTACCTCTTCTCTCTCCTCCACTCTAGCTCATACTTAGATCACCATCACACACCATGTCCTTTGATTACTGGGGCAGGTAACAGCCTTCCTGGCTGTACTGAGTTTGATACAATTCCAGTAGGGAAAAGTACTACAGTTCAGTAGCTGAACCAGGAGAAATCTACAAAAGGTGTTTTGTTTAAAACAGGTCCAAGCATTTTGAGGACACTTTTATCGCTTAAAGTTGGTGTCTGATATAGAACCTACTCTTGGACAGGAAAGAGTAGAAATTAGAAGATACTGCTTCTTTGGCAGCCAACATTCGGAGCTGTCAAGGAAAAACTATAGTCATTGTTTAGATGGATATAACTTATTGACTAAGATACTTATCAAGGTGACCCAAGCAGGGGTTTGTTATTAAGTATTTCCTCCACAAAGTACTGTTTCATGCCCATCACTAAGTCATCCTAGTGAAAACTACCCTGAAGGCTTATTGAGATCATGATGGGAACGTCTGTTCTTGTGCACATTGGCCAGGAGTTGCAGAATCTCAGTATATCAGTGTGCTGTGAGGTTTTGGCAGCACACGGTTGAGCACTTAACCTGGTGCCTGCTGCATTGTAGGGACTCACTTTTTACTAGCTGAAAGAATGAACACTGTTCAGGGAATGAACCCACTGTTTGCAAGCATGCAATGTTGAAATTTCAATTGTTGTGTGGTAAATAGAATTTGAATTTGAAAAGATGAATTGTATCAACTAGCCCACCCTTTTCCTGTATAGGGTTCCCAGGATTTAGTGCCTTAGTTTCAAAAACCCTTTTGGAAAAAATATGCATTTTCTTTGTTACTTTGTTTCCAGACCAAACTCTTTGATAAGATGTTCATTGTATAGGGTTGCCTATACAAATATTCACTACCTTGCAGAAAGTACTTAGTAAATATTTTTTGATTAGTTGATTGGTTAATTGAGATTATAAATTTAACCAATTTAGTTAGTATAGGATAAAAAATTCTACCTACATCTTCTCTGAGCCCTTCCTATCTTCATAATTTTAATCCTTAATTACCTGGATTTGACTTTCCTGAAACCTGGATGCTATGAACCAAAGCCGAGTCTCCATTTCTTGCTGCCTTGTGAATTCTTGGGTCTAATGATACATTATGAAATGCCTTGACCTTGCATATTTTTCTCACTTCTTGATAGTAGAATCTTAAGTTGTTCTGATCTTGTTATCAGGATCTGGGAGCCAGGTCTCTACATCTTTTCATTTAATCTTTATTAAGCCTATTCTTTTTCCTTTTTAAAAAACGAGGGCTGCTTTTACACTTTAATTTTATTATGTGAGGCTTGACTATCTACACTGTCATGATCAATTCAATGAAATTCAGTAAAATTTGTTCTTTGGCATCATAGAAACAATCATCTTATACCTAAATGTGAATTTTTATTAAATTGATCAGCTATTCTTATGTTGTTTAGACAAAGCCAGAGAGACACCACATCTTTGTGACTGAATACTCTATGTGTAATATGAGGATCAAATATGGCACACCTTATTACTTGCTATTTGATGTCTTTAGGATGTTAATAAGTAATAATTGTTATGTCACCCTATTTCCATTTGTCCCTCTTTAGAACTACCTGGGCTTCTAACATTCATTAAAAGTTTCCAAATGGTGTCAGACTAAATTTGTTTTTCTTTCTGAACTTAGCATTTGTAGTAGTTTAAACACTGCCTCTGTTTCTTTTCTTCCTCCTAGTTTCACTTTATATTTTTATGCAGTGTATGGTTGGTGTATCTACAGGTCATTGATAAAAACAAGACTTTAATTTTTTTTAACTAAGCAGTTTGTTTATAGCTTGATTAAAAATGTGAAAAGCAAAGTTACAGTGAACAGAATTTCAAATGTATTTGATGAAAGAAAAAGATATTCTGAATTAGATTGTCCATTGGTAGGCCATCTGAGAAGGTGCTGTTTGAGAGTTCATTTGGGGTTCATATTAAAACAATTTGGTTTCTCAGCAAATGCATTTTGTAATTAGCTGCTGTGATTGCTAGATATTTGTATTGTGCTGAACATTTCCTTCCAGGGAAAACTGAAAAAGACAAAGCTGTGATTACCTGTATTGCCTGGGTTTAATTAGATCCAAAGCCTTAAAGTAGCCAAGCCAAAGTTACTGCTCTAAGTCTAGTCCTTTGTCAATGACTATAGCAACATGTGAACACTGGAGACCTTGGGCAAGTTCCTTGACCATTCTCACTTAAAGTTCTTATCTATAAAATGGTAAGGATGATGATAGTAATAGCTAACACAGATCCACTTACTTATGTGCCTGACCCTGCTACCAGCACTTTATATATATAGGTTTTTTTCATTCTTGCAGTAACACTGTGAAGATTAAATGAGTGCACCTGGAAACCATGTCTAAAATGAACAAAACACTATAATGGACTCTGTTATGCATTTCTACAGAAAATTGTGGGTCCCCAAATTTACGTATTCTATCTTGGTGGGTTCCAACTAACCCCATGTATTGCTTATAGTTCTGTTCTTTTGGAGAAGTAAGGTTTTGGTGTTTGGTTTACAGTGAGGAAAGACTGAGGGGGAAACATTTGTGGTTGATGTCTTCTCTTATTGGAGAATGCAGTCAAGATTTGGAATGAAGGTCTAGCTTCCAACATTGTCTTTTTCATATTAAATAAAATACTTGTGACTCCTTTTCTAGGGGACTTAAGCCTCCAATTTGGCATTGCTTTTGCAGGTATTTTCACAACTTTTGAAGCACATGTTTCTTTGGCAACTCCTAACCCTGAGATCCCTTATCTCTTTGGACTGGGGGTTTCTCCTTCAGTTTTCTCTGTTCTCATAGTACTACCTGACTGAAGCCCTCATCAGATTTTTTTTTCCAAGCAGATTTTTTTTCCAGGTCTCGCTATATTGCTCAGTCTGGTCTTGAACTCCTGGGCTCAAACAGATCTTACTCCACCCAGATGGGTTGAAAACTCGGTGGTGTCCATGGGCACATACTTTATAATCTTACTCTATTCTTTTTGTACTATTAGTTTTTTGCTGATTTTCTTAGAGGACATGTTATTGGAAGCCTCTTTCTTGCCCTTTTTTGTTGACTTAAGCATTTATATAGCATGTTGATACAGATCTGGATTTTACACACACACACACACACACACACACACACACATACACACACACACATATATATTTTTTAGTCAAACTTCTTATCAGATAAGTTGACCTGACTCAAACCAATTTTACTTATATCCTCCTAGAATAGAAACCACTTTCACTCCAAACTTAGTGGTCTGTTATGATACTGTTTGCTGTTGAAGAGATATCAGTTTTTAAATGACCAGGACAGTGCACGACAAGCATTGAACTGTGAAATGACTTTTGCTAAATGCTGAGGGGTTTGCAGCTGCCAGCAGAAGAGTGTGCATTGATGGAGAGAGTGAATAGTTTCTTTTCGAATGAGCACTTTGGGAGAAAATGCAGACTTTCTGGAAAGCTTAGTCTTGCACATGTCAACAAGAGGAACGCTTTGAAATGTCTTCAGACTCTTCAAAAGCAATTGGCTATCTCATCATCCACCCAGACTAAGAAAAATCCAAAATTCTATGTATATATAAATACTCATCTCACCAGCCCTTGACTGAAGGCTTTAACAAAATAAGTATGATTTTTTGAGCAATTATTCTTTCATGTTGGTGGAAAATTTTTAATTTTTTAATAGCACAGTAATTTTTGAACAAGAGGACAGGAAAATATCATTCTTGGTGACTAGAAATCAGACTTCTTATTGTTATATGAGGGTGCAACCTAGCATAGCCTACTTAAAATTATTCAAACTGGCTAATAAAAACAAGCTAGATGTTTCCTGTTAACTTGGAATGTGCTTGGAAAAAGTCCTGCTACTCCAGATGTCTAGTATTGGAAAGCATATCTACAGCATTACTTTCATTTATAGTGGAGAATGCCATTCTAAAGTTCACAAGTGCCTTTTGGTGTGCTGGAATCATAATACAGAATTGGTATTCTTTCTTTTCTTTTTTAATGTACCTTAAAAGTAGGAGAAACGTCACAAGATGTAGTGTTCCTAATATCTTGGTTACAAATGAAAACCAATTTATATAAGGGAATAAGGTGGTCCAGACTTAGAACTCAAATGTGTTAAGTAAATATTTACTCTGGTTCCACTCCAGGGAGGTAAAAGATTTTATTAACATATTTGTTGAGGTCATGGGGCAAGGAAGAACTTATGCTGTGCTTAAATGCCTGAGGGGCTTTTTTGCTGCAAGTTAACAAAGGCTAATTTTTTTTTTCTTCGCTGAAAAGAGCAAATATCTTGTATTATGGCCTTTACTTTCTTATTGTTCATTCACAACTGCATAATTTCAAACCAGAGTTTTAAAAGGCTGCTTTATCTTTTTCCCCTTTGTTTGGAAAGTCTCTTCTTAGATATTACTTACGAGATTAATTTCCAAACTTTATTCTTGTACTTTTTCCTCCTGGTTTACTTTGGGCTGTTATCAGTCATTTGTTCTTTTTTTTGTCTTCATTGTTGAAAAGAAAAATCGCCCATTAAAAGTTAAGATTTTGAAGTGTTGAACTTAATTCCTTGAATCCAGTCCACAGTTTGGCTCTGATTACTGTACCAGGCTGACCTCTAGTCCCGGGGAGGATGTCTTGGCAGAAATCTGAGAATTCCTCGATCAGTGACTCCCTTTTTTGGATTTATGGAGTCTTTAGGTGGATTGCTTTGTGCTAAGCGTGTTCCTATTGGAAAGGAATGAAACTGGGATGAGAGGGGAGTTTGTGCAAGATAAATATTTGCAGTTGACCTCAGTGTTCACCAAGCTTGAATTAGGTGTTCACCAAGCTTGAATTAGCTGGGTGCTGCTGTGCCTGTCCTTGAACCTTGCACCATCAAAGACCTGAAAACTCACGTAATGAACGGTTTCAAGTAGTGGTGAGAAAGAAAAGTCGAATAATGTTAACCTTTTGTGGCTTGCTCCTGATTTGATTAGTTGCTCTCCTTAAAAGCCTTTGCTATTATTCTTAGAAATCAAATTTTAAAAGACTCAGCAGCCAAACAAGCAGGATATTATATTGTGGAACAGAGTGACTGTGAAAGCTCTTTGTGCTGACGATTAATTTCACATGTAAACACTTTCATTTTGTTGCCAGTGAGATTTCCTTTTCCTTTCTCTGCCTAGTTGAAGTCTAGAAATAAAATTCCACAGCTGTCAGGTTCCCACATATTTATCGGCGTCCTCTCAAGATGGCTTCACAATGAGCAGAATGAGTTGAGAGGATTCCACTATTAAAGTCTACACTGCTTGATTCAGACACCCTGATGCACAAAGTAACGAATAATGAATTTTTGCCTGCCTGATGTGTAATGTTGGGCATTTGATATAATCTGCCTGCCTGACGTGTAATGTTGAACATTTTCTGTGCCCATGGTGGGACTATGCACCCGAAGCAAAGCCAATGCCAGTAGACTTAACCAATTTGTGAGCCATCATTGTCTTCCATATTGAAAAACACTTGTTTCCTCCAACCCCTATTTCTACATGTTAAGGTGCGTCAGGCCATTGAAACTTCGGGAGTGTCAGCAGGTGCCACAAAGGCCATTCTTTCTTTTCTAGAAGGAGGGCATTTATGGGTATTTAGTGCAATAGTCAGGTGTTCATAATGCTTTCTCTGTAATTACAGCCAGCTCTGATGTATGCGTGTGGTTGTGTGTGTGTGCATATGGGCGTGTTTGTGTGTAAGTGTGCATGTTTAAGCTAAGTCAGTGCATGTTTTATTTAGTTCCCAAGTCAGAATACTTGCCAGCCTAAGCCCTAACACTTTTATTCTGCTTTCCAGAATGTGCAGAGGTTACATACATCATCTGAATGGTTCAGTGTTCCGCAGGCTTATCTGTCTGGCTTCCAGTAGCAATGCATTTCCCCCACTGTATGCTTCTTCTCCAAGCAGCATGCACAAGATTAGGTGGATCTCTAAGACTCGGTCTCTAGAGAGACAGCACAGTGCATCATCTTTTGGCACCATCTAATCTTTGATGTAATGCTGTTCAGAGAAAATGATCCTTGTAACTCATTTATGGTTTCAGTTTACGTTCTGCCCTCTCACATGACCGGTAACACCTGGGAGCAGAGTCGCTTTTGAGAGAGATTCTTAATAGCACCACTTCAAAGGGTATTTGCAGAAATGAAGTGCATGTATGTGCACATAAATTCTCCTTGAATTTCAGTACTAGGTTTCACAACCTCCTGGCCAATTAGGGAGAGTAGAACATCGACACATACAGGCACACATTATTTAATTGGCAGAGAGATTAGGAAATATACCTCTTTGCTGCACAAAGAATTAATTATGCAGGTTGGACACCTGCTGCCCTAGTTGGCTTTCCTAATTGCAGGGGGTGGGCACCCATCCTTGTTAAGTCATCAAAGGGCCATGTGCACATTCTTCAAACACAGGACCCTACCAAGGGTAAAGAATAATGTTACATTTTTGGTTATTAGCAACCAAACCATGTAACATGGCAGATTTCTGAAAAGGCATGCTTCCTAATTAGTAATCAGTATTTCTGTAGGTGGTGGATTTAGGCTCTTACTAAAGATATGACCCTGCCTTTAAGGATCATTCTTATACAACAGTTTCCTCAAAGAACTATTGATAAAGACAATAAATGAACAGAGGAAAATACAAATTTAGAAACAGGAAATAGATATAAATCAGATTTTACGTGAAATATAGTAGAAGTGATGTCAAATAACTTTTAGACTGAGTCTGTTTGTAGGCTATACTATTGAAAAATAAATAGCAAAGAAAGTAAGAGCTTGAAAGATGTTTTAAAAAGAATGTAAGCAATAATCTAGTTTGCACATTTTTTGAAACTTTGGAGCACTGCTCTCTGATTTTTGCTACATTTTATTTTTCTAATTTGGAGCACTAGTTGTCAGCTATTTTTTATCTGATTTTAGATTCATACAAGTGCATGTTTGTTACATGGACATGTTGTGTAGCAGTGGGGATTGGGCTTCAGGTGACCCAGTCTCCAGATGGGGTGAACATTATACCCGATAGGTAATGCTGAACTCCAGCCTTCCCTCCCTGCCAGCCCCCTTTCAGTGTCTCCAATGTCTATTACTTTCTTTTTGTGGCTATTTAGCTCTCACATATAAGTGAGAAGATGTGGTGTTTGGTTTTCTGTTTCTGAGTTAGTTCACTTAGGATGTTGGTCTGCAGCTTTATCCATGTTATTGCAAAGGAGTTGTCAGTTATGTATAATAGTTTCTACAAAGTAATAATTACCAGCTAGCTAGTTGTTTTATAGACTTAAAACAATAGAACAATCAAGTTATTTTTCATGATGTGTTGTCCAGAGAGTAAAAAAAAAAAGATTGAAAACAGAAAGGAAGAAAGGCAAAACCCTGAGTATTTTATTCCCAATTTGCATGCTGTGATAGAATATTGAAACTTAAGTATTCAGCTATTAAATAAGTTTAAGAGAATCAGTAATAGTACATTTTCACCATAAACCATATTTAAATATATAGTGGGGTTATATTAAGTATATGTATGTATATTTTTTTAAAGTATATTTGAAAACATAAAATTACCTAAGAGTTGCTCATGGATATCTAAATACATATCTGTCATGATTAATGTATTTAAACTAATATGGTTCTTTCTGTTGTTCTGTTGTTTTTCAGCCTAATAATCAGTGAGATAAATGTAGCATTGTAGAAAAGATGCATTAACCAATATATTCAGTGACAAGGATAAAAACTCAAACTTTCTCAGAATTCAAGCAAAACCTTTGCATATTCTCCAAATTAAAATAATAAATTTTCCTTCCTCCTACTTTTCCCACAATCTTTCATGTTTTCTTAATTGTTGAGAGTATAGCTTGCTTCCCTGACTTCCTTAATGACTTCTGGAGGAATAATACTCTAAAGGGTTTTGTGGATTTTATTTAAGCAAGAATAAACAATTGCTTCTATACATGGAAGGCTGTTTTAAAAGAAAACATACTTTTGTGAAGATTAATGCTAACTTTGGGTTGCTTGTTTAATAAAACAAGTTTTGAGGTATTCCTATGTATAGAACACTTAGATTTTCAAGATACAAAACACTGAAACAACAAAAGAGAGAGAACTCACCAAAATGTACCAAAAAAAAAAAAAAAAAAAAGCTAACTTCATTCGTCTTCATGAAAAACACGAACTTGAATTCAGAAAAACGAATGAATGGAATACAGTATAGCCAAGCCTCCATCTTTGGACATTGACTAGTACAAAGAAGAATGAGCAGCTTTACAGTCCAGTAAGCACAGATGGACTCCAGAAAGAGATCAACTTACAGTTTTCTGATCCTCAGATTATCAGTACTCAAAAGCCTCAATCACAGGGTCATTGTCAGCTCCTAATTTTCTGAACTAGTTAGAAAACTTAGGGCACAGAAACCTGCTGGGGTCACACTGGTCTTGTCACCATTGTGGCCCCTGAGAGCTGCAGTGAGATGTCCTGGTCACAGGGTCACTTGCCCACATACGGTTTATTACTCCTTACCCTTCTGTCTTCTTCAGTTTGCATCTGACAGCCATCAGATGCCCTTCCAGATCTGCTCGCTGCCACCCCCATTTCCTCTGTTACCAGCACTACTGGATGTTATGCTAAATGTTGGCTTGGTTTGTTGTTCAGTCTGTTGATTGATGTTCCAGCAGCTATCACATTTGACATAAGCTATATATGTTTTTGTTGTTGTTGCTGCACTTAAAGCACACTGTATTGATTTGCTAGGGCTGCCATAACAAAGTGCCACATGCTGGGTGGCTTAAATAACCAACTTATTTTTTCACAATCTAAAGGCTAGAAGTCTAAGATCAAGATGTTGGCAGGGTGTTTTGTTTGTTTTTTTTTTTTTTGAGACCTTTCTTCCTGGTTGGTCAATGGCCATCTTTTCCCTGTGTCTTTACATAGTCTTCCCTGTGTGTGTCTGTGTACTAATCTCTTCTTAGAAGTATGCTAGTCACTTCAGATTAGGACCAATCCTGAACTCCCCATTTTAACTTACCCCATAAAGATCCTGTCTCTACTACAGTCACATTCTGAAGTATGGACGTTAAGATTTCAACATATGAATTTTGAGGGGAAACAAGTCAGCCCATAACACATACTTTTGAAATTATCTTTTTGTAGGTTGATCACCCCTGCTATATCTGCCCCACCCCCAGACTTGAGCTTGTAGAAGGCAGGAACTCTATTTCTCTTTCAATCCCCAGAACATAACACAGTGTCCAGTACATTACAGCTGAATGAATGCATGGAGATTGGTAAGAAATTTGAAGTTGAAAAGTGGTTCTGTGTTTCTGACTGCCTGCGGTGAAACCTGGGGAGGAGACTAGAAGATGTTCAGGTGAGGCAGAGAAAATACATTTAAACCAAGTCACCTTTTGACACAAAGGCTAATTAACGATTGTTGCTTGTGACCACCTGTTCTCTGTGTCCAACACTGGGAATGAAATGAGAGCTGGTGCCCTTATAGAATACCAAAGGTCAGGTCTGAGTCATTTGAGAGCAAGGGTAATGATTGTCGATAGATCTTTTCTCTTAAGCCCTTCATTTTAGAGTCTCAACATACCACACCTATAAGAAAGAACAAGGTTGTAATGTAGTGGATAGAGGTATTTCTTTCCAATAATCTACCATTGTTTTTCAAAAACAACTCTACTTTTAAAAAAAGTTTAAATATCCCTGTAAGATACTATATCCAGGATATGCTGAGTTCTTAAACACCAGCCTAGCAAGTTTTAAGAATGTAACTGAGACTCCTCTGTTCCTGCCATTTTGGGCTTAAGGTTTGGACTTGGAGACTGGAAGAATTTATCACAAGGCGAAAGCAACATTCATTTTTCTTAAAGTATAGAATACCTACTTTATGATTCAAACACTAAAACATACCAAATTAGAAATACCTTTGGTCAATATAACAAATATAAAGTAAGGGGAAAATTTTCTTGGTCGTGGGTCTTGCTGTCAGATACGTTCGCGAATTCTTTGGCACAAATCATTGACTGTTTTAGAAAAAACAAATTGTTAAAATAAGTGCAATAATTTCTGAGAGGTGAGCCATTTTCTCCTATGGATTAGACTTGGGTGGTTTTAGTGTTGATGCTTTGAACCTAGAAATTAAATGCTAAAGCAGTGTCATCTTGTTAAGATGGAATATTCCAGAACAGCACAAGAACACAAAAATGACAACATTTACTTGAGAATTTGCTTTTCATCGCTTCTTATGCCTAAGTTTTTTCATGTACTTTTTAAAACATTTTTTGTTTCCAAGAGAATTTGATTTCTCACTGAATTTGTAATATTTTAAAATTGTACTTAAAACTTATTTTAAAGTGATAATATAGAAATGAAATAATTTTATATCTGTTGACTTTGAGTGAACATGTGGTGGATTCCAGTTTGGGGTTTCATAAAGTTAAGCCCAAGCTAGCATTTTGTGTGCTGTGACTTTGTTTTAAGTCTTGAAAAAAGCTTGTGTGTTTTTAGTTGTAATTTTGTTTTCTTCACATATTCCTAGCTAAAGGGAATGTCAAGAGTGGCTCCTTGTCCCAAATAAGACAGGTGGTTGAATACTTTCAGAAGGAGCTAGGCAAAGGAGGGGAAGTCTGTGAAAGAGGAAGGTGGTTGGGGTTGGGAGAATCACATGACTCCAAAAGCAGACCCAGTTCAAAGAGAAAATAGTTCTAGTTCTTACAGGATGAGTTCTCAAGTATTTAAGACCCAAATGTAGGTGGTGACTGTGGACTGGTGTAATTCTGAGGGAGAGGTGGCAGGCGATTTGCATTCTGGGATAATGCGAGGGCAGCAGGATAGTAGAATTTGACAACTTAGTTAGAGTTCCAGTCCCACCCTATGCTGTTTGACTTTGTGACTTTGGCCTTTTTAAGTTTTAGTTTCCTCATCTATGTTATAAGACCTATGCACAGGCTTATCATCAGAATAAACTAGGTAATATATGCAATACTGCTTGGTAGGTTAGGATGCTCTGTGTTACTGGTGTAGAGCGAAAATAATTACTCTTTGATTATCCCAAAGAATGAACACAGTTAGCCAACCATATTTCCTACCTCAGACCCTCCTGACCAAATGGATTGATTGGGGCATAAAAAACATTACAGTTAACTCAGTGATTAGGCTACTTCAATTAGTGCTTCCCAAACCAAAAGTGACATCTAAGTCTGTTTGTTAATCTGTTAATGAGGTGTGACTCTTAATTATTGTTTATGAAATGTGAGGCTTATTTACAGAATTTAAAGAATCAGATCTGGAGGGAATCTTACCTAATTTCATCCTCTCCTTTTAAGCAGGACTATATTAAATGTGAATTTGCCCTGACAGATGGCTGTTTGATTCTGTTTCTAGAATTTTTTAAAGAAGATTTCACAGTTTTTCTGTCTAAATTATTTTAGTAATTTAACAATTCTTATGCTGAGTTCTTCCTTATAGTTGACCTAAATCTGTAGTTGTAATTTTAAGCCCTTTCCCGCACTCCTGTCTTTACTGGAGATGGAGAACAGCTGGTCAGCAACCTTATGCTAATTACTCTTTGTGTATTTAAAGAGAGTTACTCAGTTCTACTCCCTCGCTCCACCTCCTCCCACCCCCAACTCATCAGCTAGTATTCTCTGAATCATTCATGGCAGTGCTGCCCATCTCCCGCCCCTCTCTCAGGCTTGGCTGTTTCAGGCAGCTGGGCAGTGTGTCGTCAGTGGCCACATGGACCTGGAGAGAATCCAGGCGGCTTCTTCCTCTCCCCTCTTACTTCGTGCATAATCTTTATCCTTCTAATAAATGATCAGACTAACTCCTGTGTTTGATGGATTCATAACCCATTTATCTCCTAAACATGGAGGTTTGCTAGGTTGATTATCATAGGTTGCTTTGAAAGTTAGGCCTCTCTGGTGACTTAGTGCACTCAGCCAGACACACCATTAAGCTGCTACTTTGCCTGCTAAAGATAATGTTGATATCTGTGTTCTATTGGACTTAATCTTGGACATTGAGCTAAGACTCTCCTGTGTGCAATGTTTGTTTCACAAGCACACTAACAGTTTGAAAGAGTTAATGGGTTCCCCAGTGCTCTAAGTTGCAATCTGGGAATAAGTGACCATTGAGGAGAATTGAGCTCATTAAGCTCATTACATGTGGTTTCAGAGTGGATCCTGTTTTTATCTGTCTATGCCTTTATGTCTCTATAGGTTTACTACCCAGAACTCTTAGTCTGGGTCAGTCAAGAACCATTTCCAAACAAGGAGATGGAGGGAAGACTTCCTAAGGTAATTTAACAATTTTGTTAACATGGTTTTCAATCTCGAAGGAGTTAAAAAAAAAAAAATCAGAGCTATTTCTTTTTCATTCAATATCCATTATAGGTTACTATAATAATCAGTTAACCTGATACTGTGATGATCTTGGAAATAGCATCTATTTAAAAAAATATATCCTAAAGTCCTGCGATTTAAAGTTCACATTATATTCCTTTTTTGATAAATAAGTCAAAAGCAACTTTTCATTTAAAAACATGGCATTTATCAAATGTACACTTTACAGGTTTTAAATTTGTTCCCTTCTTGGTTAGACAAATATGATGATCAAACTAAAAGATTTCTTAAAAGTACAAGATGATAACGTCTTTATCTGCTAATAATGCCTGAATGTCTGATAAGAGATTACTCATGAAACAAAATGGGAAGAACATAAACTGTTATATTTCTTTCTTCTAATTTATATCTCTAAATTTTTTTTTTTATAAACATGGTTTCATTGTTCTAACATCTTAGGTGTGACAGTTTTCTGCCCTAATAAAATTTGTGAAACTTACATTTTAGCATAATTTCTGAAGCAAAAAAAAAAAAAAATCAGTTTTTACTGTAGATACCTTTGGACTTTGCCTGTTACGGTAAATATCCATTTGACCTCAAGCAGAAGGATTGTACTTTTTATCATTGACCTGCTGGTTTTGCAGTTAATAAAGCAAAATGAGTCCATTTAAAATAAAATTTCCATCTGAAAATTTCATAAGTGTAATTGACCAATGGTGAGGCCTCTCCAAGCTATTACTGGTGTTTCAATGTTTAAGAAAGTTTTATTTACACTAAATGGTTTCAACAATTCCCTGTCATATACTGACAGGCAGAAGTTGAAGAGGTTGTGTCAGTTAGCAGTTTGCACTGAAAGAAAACAATCCTAAGTCACTTTTAATCTTTCAGAGAATTTCTGAAGGTCAAGGTTGAAATCATTGTCAGGAAAGTAGGTGAACAAAATGGTTTGGCCTTGCCTGAGCTAAACTTGTACTGATCTTGTAGAGTTGGAGTGGAAAAGAGCTAAAATAGTGCTTTACTTAAAACACAGCTATCTCATCATCACCACACCACCACCAGCAGCAGCATAACCATAGACATTCTTCATTGTACCAGATCAGGGCGTGAATCAGGCAGTCAAGGGTGAGATGGGAAAACCAGGTACAGTATGTAGCCTTTTTGTTAACTCGGCTTCATTCATGCTCCCAGAGGCCCTCTCTTTGATACTGGTGACATCAGCCGGAGGGGCACGTCTAGGCGAAGTTCCTTAGTGAGGCCAATGGTGCCTCTTCTAACTCACAACCTCAGCGCTAGGTCTTACCTACACAGAGGCATGTCCCAAAGAGTGGACACAGTGGATTGTGGGATTCAGGCTTTCTGCTATTTTAAGTTCTTTCCTCTTTAAATATGTGAATACTATTTCAAGCATAGTATATTTGTCCTTTTTCCAGCAGTTTCCTTCTGGAAAAGCATATATTTGCATAACTGTAAGAAAAATAATCTTGACTGTCTTAGTCCAGAGTAAGGGGGCGGGGTTAGTCTCTTAGCCATCAGCAGCAGGGGGCCGGCCATCCATGCTGAGGAACATCAATTGGAGTGACATCTAGGAGAGCAAGTCTGGGGGCGCCACTGATCACATCTGCCTCCACCCCCAGCAGCCCTCTAGATTTCATCCCTCAGTCCTGTAGCGACCATTATGTGCTGGATGATAGAGAAACCATTTTCTCCATGAATGGACTATTTTTGCCTGAATTCTCTAAGGCCTGACTTCTGGAGAAATGTCTTTGTGTCTTCTTCAAAATACCTCCTCCCCTTGTTGCAGAAGCCTAAACTTCCTTTAGTAGGGGCAGAAAGACTACTCTTTAAAACAAAATAGTGGGGGACAGGAGAGACAGGGGAGGAGGATTGGAATCTAGTAAATCCAGGGCTCCAAAGGAGGGTGCATAGAACTCTCTCCCTAGGACCCTCAGGGTGCTTCAGTAACACTACACCTACTCACCTACTCACCCCGCCCCCCGACTTACCACTTGCCAGGGCCCATTTACTTGAATGCCTCCCATACAGCAAATTCATGAAGGACCAGATAGGCAGGGACTGTTTTTGTTTCTGTTTTAAATCTCTGTAGGCTTAAAATCTAATAGAGTGCTCAAGCCGCAGTGGGCACTCATAACATGAATAGTGAATGAAGAAATCTATGAGTATTTGGAGACCTCAAAAGAGATTTAAAAAATAGTAAAAATGGTAAATTCAATATATTCTATATATTCAATTTGAACTAATTTTTTATTTCCCTTCTTTTATTACCTGTGACAACTAATAGCAATGAAATTCTTTGTTTGTCCAAAACCCCAGTTTGTCATATCCTGAACATTGTGAACTGGTTGACTGGGAGTGGAAGGTGGGGTGGGAGGGACCTGCAGCATTATTTTAAAGATAGCAGGATTACCGTGGATTTATTTTTTTAAATTTTGAGAATGTGTATCAAAACTTCAATCTTGAAATTATTTTCAGAACTGCAAGAAACTACCCAATATTACGCTTTTGAAAATTTTATCTAGTTCCTTAAGGGTGTGTAAGTGGTGAAATGTGTTTTATTTACCTTTCTGGTTTGGACCCATTTAATGATACCAAAACAACCTCTAAAATACAACCTAAGATTAGAGCATTTGAAGTGCATACTGAGTGGATTTCATATACATCCTAAAAATGTATGCTCTCAAAATCAGATTTTTAAACACAAAATTTAGGCATATCAGATGTTTAATATGGAAAATCTACACAGTACATAAGACTTCTTAAAGTTTTTCTGTTGCATCTGGTTCACCCTTGGGATGCTGAAGATATTCAGTTTCAAGTTGTTTCAGTTACCGACTTCTGAATCTTCTTAAAAATAAGTTCAAATGGGATAATTTACAGATTACAAAGTAATATTATCACTTTAATCCAAGTACTTACATCTAGTCCCCTTGGTTTATCAAAACTGTCCCATTAGACTATGTGACCTGAGCAAAAAGAGGAAAAAAAAACCTTTTAAAATCACAAAGGATTATTTTTCCAGGAAAACTCCAGTAATTAATGATTTACTTAAAAGAGAAGCTTTCATCAGTCTTCATTATGTTCATATCTGAACAGGGCATAAATATATTTGTGACAAATTTATTAAGATCTTTATTTTGCATCGCTTGGGCAAGTGAGCTTCACTGTCCGGTGCTTTCGCTGTTTGGTTGTGATGGAGAGCTCCTCTCCACTGCTGGCCCCTGTACCAGGGTGTCAGCAGAAGCAGCATGGTGACTGGTCAGAAGTCACACCAAGGTGGAATTATTCTAGTCAGAAACACACAAACCCCACTCATCAGGATTATGAGGTAAGACTTAGAATAGTCCCAGTCACTCAAGACGAGTGGAATTTCACTCTCTTCTGGCTTTAGTTTCCTACTAGCCTCTGCTGTCCTACAACCACTGTCCCTCTCACATTACTTCCCACCCAGACACTCCCATCTTTGATTTCCATTTCTGGTTCTGACCTTAGGCTCCACATGGAATGTGCCAGTTGCTTATAGAAAAGCCACACATAGATAAGATTTATGCAAGTAGATATGTTTTTAAATTTTTATTACACATTAGAAAACAGATTATTACTCCCCTACTATTACACTCACTGGACTTAAAAAGGAAAATTATCTACTAACCTTCCTAAAAGCACCTTTCACCCAGTCTGATGTTGGGCCTATCTGATACGAGAGACTATCCTCAGAAAACTGACTCTGGTGAATGTTGCTGCACACGTGGGTGGCACCACCATCAGAGAAGCATTTGACTCTACTGAAGCAAAGATGGCCGCTGTTTAATTATTTCATGCTTCCACACAGACCTAGTATTTACATTCAGGTGAACTGTGTTTAATATGTAAACTCTTTTTGCAAAACTGTGGGAGTTCAAGGGCAAAAAGTGGACTGGGTAGAAGAAGCAGAATTTTCTAAACAATTTCAGAAGCATGACTAATATTGTCTTTTTGTGTGTCTTTCTGTGTGTGGGTCCACCGGCTTTGCAGGGAAGACTTCCTATCCCAAAGGAAGTGAACCGCAAGAAGGACGAGGAGATTGATGCTGCCTCCCTGACGCCACTGGGCAGCAATGAACTCCGCTCCCCAAGAATCAGTTACCTCCACTTTTTTTAATCGTAACACCTCCATTTGTATTACATATGGTGTATGGGTATTGATGAGGTCATGGTATCATATATGGGATTTTTTTCTGTGTAAATCATCAAGTATAAGAAGA
>CAUYQG010274896.1:0-27441 GCA_963574415.1 Tarsius wallacei | reverse complement strand
GGCTCGGCCTGTAATCCCGTGCCTTGGGAGGCTGAGGTGAGTGAATTGCCTGAGCCGGCAGGTTCGAGACCCGCCTGGGCAAGCGAGACCTCATCTCTACAATAAATCAAAAAATTAGCCGGGCGTGATAGCGCGCGCCTGTAGTTCCAGCTACTTGGAAGGCTGAGGCGGAAGGATCGCCGAAGCCCAGCAGGTCGAGGCTGCTGTGGCCAGCAGCGGCCACTGCACTCCAGTCTGGGCGACAGAGTGAGACTCCAACTCAAAAAAAAAAAAAAAGCAATTAATATAAACATTATCTCATGTAAACTTTCTACTGTGATTTAGAGTTCAGTAGAAAACATAAACATTATATATATAACCATGATAGTTAGAAGATAGAATAATTTATAAATCAAAACATCAGAGAAATGTTGGCATAGTTTAGAGACAAGAGAAGGAATTTCCTTGCACTGTGTTTTGCTTACATCAATTTTTCCTATATTTCTTTCCTGGTACAAGGGGTTTTTTTAGAGTAAGAAAAACAAAGAATACTATTTTGACTAAATCCCCAGCACATATATAAACACATTTACCTTATTAATAAATACAGATAAGTACATTTAGTTTACTGATTCACGGTTTATCAAAATCACAGTTTTCAAAAATTTTGCCAGTTTTAGAAGAAATCTTCAGTTACTTTTATTCTTATACTTTATTATTTTGTAACATTTTATAACTAGCATTTAACTCAGTTCATGATAAGAGTAAGTAAAAAAAATTAAATTATTGTTTATTTTGAATTTTAAAAATATAAAATTATCTAAAGTTGATGATACACAAAAGTTTATTAATTATATTAAATCTCTGATCATTAAGAATAGTCATACAAAAATATGACACAGACTAGTATAAAATAATCAGGAAACTAATATCTTTCCCATGTAAAGAGTAGAATCGTGATTCTTTTAAGTGTAAGCAATATAAGTAAATTGTTAATGTTGCAACAGTTACTAATAACAAATTTATCTTACAGTATGATTATGTAAATGCTTTCACTTTAGGTTCCAAAGTCACATGTTCCAAATGATTATTATAATGGCAATAAAAAGTAATGTCTATTACATTCTTACTATATAAAATATTGTTTCATTTGAAAAAAAGATGAGATATTGATCTGTATGTCTTTATAATACTGTCTCATTTTGCTGTTTACTGATTAAATAAATAAAATATAAATTACTCTTTTTTTAAACTGTAGTCTCCCTCTGTTGCCCAGATAAATTACTCTCGAGAATGTGAATTTAAATGTTGCACATGGTTATAAATATTTTATTTGCATAACATAGTTAAATTTCAGAGTATCTGACAAATATTTCATGCTCAATAAATATTTTTGGATACAAAATGACTGGTATTATAAGAACATATATATTATTTTATTGATCACATCAGTGAGTAATGAAGGAATCAGATTAAATGAGATAAGCTAAGTTCTTTTAAGTGGCCCAATATTAGAAATTAATACAACATTTAAATATTAAGGAGAATTTTTGGTGGCTCAGCCTGTAATCCCAGCACTTTGGGAGGCCGAGCCAAGTGGATTCCCTGAGATCACCGGTTCTAGACCAGCCCGGACAACTTGACCAGACCTCATCTCTATGGTAAGTAATAATACTAATAATAATAATTAGCCGGGCATGATAGCATACCTGTAGTTCAGAGGTGGAAGGTGTAGGCTGAGGTGAAAGGTGTAGGCTGAGGTGGAAAGATCCCTGGAACCCAGCAGGTTGACATTGGGGTGGCCATGAGTGTGCCACTACACTCCAACCTGGGCGATGGAGTGAGACTACAACTCAAAAAAAAAAAAAAATCAAAAAAATATTAAGTAGTATTTTTATTATCCACACTTTTCTAAAAGCAGAAAATTTCTAACTATATAGTTGACAAAAGAGACCCCAGTGCTGACGTACTTGGAAACTATTCCAGAATACCTTGGCAGATACTATTAAAATATACTTTACTTTGCTCTATTGTATGACTAAATTCAGAATTATGAATGTAATCAATATCAATAGTGTTAGTTCTGCAACATCAAAATATATAAACCAAATGTCATTGTATATCAAACATCCTCATAAAGTAGATAGAGAATCAAGAAGGAGAAAAATTTGAAAATTATGCATATAATTTTCATTTAACATATCAGAACACATTTAACTAAGGAGGTGAACAATCTTTACAAGAAAAAACTACAAAACTGATTAAATAAACTAAAAATAACACAAGCAAAAATAAAAACATCCTATGCTCATAGATCTGAAAAGTTTATAGTGTTAAAATGATCATATTGCTCAAAGCAATCTACAGATTTAATGCAATCTCTATCACAATACCAACATCATTTTTTAGAAAATTTAAAAAAACTGTCCTAATATTAATACAAAATCAAAAAGGAGCTCAAATAGAGCACCCTAAGCAAAAAAGGGGGGAAAAGGAATCAAATGCTGAAGACATTATATGTATTACCTGATTTTATTTGACACTACAAGGCTATAGTAACCAAAACAAAACAACATGGTACTATTATAAAAAAAAGACACATAGACCAATGCAACAGAGTACAGAATCTCGAAATAAATTTATACTTTTACAGTCAGCTAATCTTTCACAAATTTGACAAGAACCTACACTGGAAAAAGCCTTTTCAATAAATGATACTGGGAAAAATAAATTAGAAAATAAAATAAAATTAGAAAATAAAAATGAAACTAGATTTTTCTCTCTCACTGTACACAAAAATAAACTCGATTCATTAAATATTTAAATATAAGAGCTGAAATTCTAAAAATACTAGAAATAAACTTAAGAAAAACTCTTCTAGATATTAATTTAGGCAAAAAAAATCTAATGAATAAAATCTCAAAAGCACTGGCAACAAAATCAAAAATAGACAAAGAAAAATGGAACTTAAGTAAACCACAATTCTTCTGCATAGAAGAATAAATAATCAATAGGATGAACAGAACACTTTCAGAATTAGAGAAAATATTTGCAAACAATGCACATGATTGAGATTAATATCCAGAATTTACAAGAAACCAAAACAACTCAATGACTACAAAATAATGACACTAAAAAGAACATAAATAGACATTATTCTTTTTACTTTTTTTTAATTGAAGTCTCACTCCATCGCCCAGGCTGGAGTGCAGTGGCATGTTCACAGCCACCCCAACATAGACCCCACTGGGCTCAGCTGGCCTTCCTCCTCAGCCTTCCTAGCAGCCAGAACTATTGGCGCACTACCATGCCTGGCTAATTTAGACAACATTCATCAGCCTTCAGCACCAGACCGGTCATTGGCAGTGGGAACCACAGAGAAAATACATCGGATGAACTAGTCACCAAGTCGCAGCAGAGGACAGGATCCACAGATGCCCCATCGCCTTGATCCTGGTACCTGGGCAAGACAGGCTTCAGCTTGCCCATGTAAACAGTGAGTTACTCCCTGAGACTGAGGGGGTTTAATTCTGTATCTCTCTAAGGCTGATCACTGTGAACCCCGAGAGGATACCTAGGTGCAGTATCCCCAGAGGGACAGGCCCACTAAGGAGATCCCGTTGCCTCCCTGGAACAATTACAGGTCTACAGCTGCAACCAGAGATGAAGAACTCAGCCCACAGTGAATGAGTGGGTGTGAGTTTTAAACTGATCTAGCTCACTTCCCCCAGCAATTCACCAGGTATAAGACCCAGGTGGGCAGTGACTGATCGGCACATTAGAAGAGGGATAAACACAGGTGGATCTGTTGGGGTCACATCTAGCCTCCTCGTGACCTTATAGTGAGCAGAGGGACAGATGTAAAGGTTGGAGCTCCCTCCCTTCTGCCACAAGACAAAGCTGCTGTGCTTGAGTCAAGCCAACAAGTAATCCAAAGATTCAGAAACTGTCACAAGAAGGTGCTCAAGATTTTAAAAAGTTTTTTGATTTTTGTGCTATTTTATTGTATATTATTATTATTATTTTTACATTCCCCTACTCTCTATATTTTGCTCTGTCTGTGTGTATTTCTTTTTCCTTCTTCTCTTTTTTACAGAAGGGTATACATGATTGTGAAAACGTACTGATATTGTCAGTTTCAGCTTTTTTTTTTTTTTTTTTACTTTTTCCCACTTTTTTTTTCTGGTTTAGCTGTTTGTTGATTTTTTTTTTCTTCCCTATGTCTTAATCTTTGTTACCTTTTCTTCTACTTTCTCTATTTCTCGGTGCTTTTTTTTTCCCTTATGTGATTTTGCACCCAGGGAATATACATACATTCCCATTGCATAGACATATTGTGAGATGGTAGGAAGTGGGTCCAAAGGAACCCACATCCCAGTCAGCAAACATTGTAATCTGTAGGCAGCTTTTGAAACTTAGCAACCCATAATATACCTTATTCAAATCTCAAAGCTTCAAAACAACAGCACATCTCCCACATCCAATCAAGCTTTAAAATTGAACAAAACTGGAGGCTTTATCACAGGAAGAATAGGGTGTTGAGCAAACAGAATTGAATGCCATTCCCTCTCTCACTGAGCAACAGAAGTAAAGAGGAAAGAAAAATCCATCACAAATGAAGATAAATCAATGAAAAAAAACACAGATAACCCAGAAAACCCTAGAAAGATAGTACTGGAGAATACAGACTTTGGAACTCAAAAAATGAAGAGTGCCCAGATCGACTGCTCTCAGACCACAAATGCTGAGATCAAGGAATACTCGGAGAAGATGAATAAGAGCCAAGAAAGGCAAGACATAAACATGAAATAATTAATCACAAAGATGCTAGCAATAAAGAATGCAGTCAATGAAATAAATAATAAGCTGACCAGTTTGGAAAGCAGAATTAATCAAGCAGAAGAAAGCATCTCAGAACTTGATGATCAAAATATGGAATTAACCCAATCTTTTAAAAACATAGAAAGGAAGCTTTAAAAGATGGAACAAAGCCTTCAAGGGACACGAGATTATATTAAGAGGCCAAACTTATAGCTGGCTAATGAGTATCCCTGAAGCAGAAAAGTAGCCTGAAAACACCCGGGAACAAACATCTCATGAGGTCATCCAAAAAAACTTCCCTTATCTCTTCAGAGACACAAACATTCAAAAACAAGAGATTCAGAGAACCCCTGCAAAGCATCAAATGAGAAGACCAACTGCAAGACACATAGTAATTTGCTTACACAATGTATGTATAAAAGAAAAAATCCTAAAGATAGCAAGAGAAAAAGATCAGACTACCTGCCAGAAAAAAAGGAAAAAATAGAAATTAGCAGACTTTTCTACAGAAATAATGTGGGCTAAAAGAAATTGGAGTTCAGTCTTCAAAGTACTCAAAAATAAACAATTCCAAAAAGAATTTCCTACCCAGCAAAGTTAGGCATCATCAGTGGTGGAAAATTAAAATTTTCCCCATATATTCAATCCCTAAGAGTTTATGCTGCCTCCAGATCAGCTCTACAGAAAATTCTTAAGAAGGTATTAAGCACAAAAGAAAAAAAAAATGACCATGCACTTCCCAAGAATGCAGGAAAACAGAACACAGCATGCATCTTAACTGAAAAATTGAAAACACACATATATCATCACAGAAATTAAAAGAAAACCAACAAACACATAAACAACAACAACAAAAACTTTATAAGAGCCTCAATGACAGGAATATCATCCTGAACATGAAGGTACTAAATGTACGACTGAAAAGACATAGAATGGCAAACTGAATTTAAAACACTACCCAACAATATGCTGTCTCCAGGAAACACATCTCACTAAAAAGGACACTCATAATCTAAAAGTTAGAAGATGGAAAACAAACTTTCAGGTGAATGAAACACAAAGGAAGGCAGGATTCATTATCTTAACTCATTCACAATCGTTGATGTGAATTTACAGCTTTCCAAATTCTGTTCCCGATTCCTGCTGATTTGAATTTATATCTTCTCCTATTCTGTGTCTGAATTACGTATATTTTGTTTATAATCCAAATAAAAATACAAAGTATGGAATGTGAGTCAGAGTAATGTCTGAGGCAAATACTGGATATATAGTCTACAACTATCAGTTATATTGTGAAAAAGGTGACAATTTAGAAACGATCATTTCACTTGTCCTTAACAATAGAAGTTTGCAGAAACCAGTTTCAGATTTTTCTTATTTTCACCTACTCTTAGCATGAGGAAAGTGAAAAATTTTCCAGTCATGAAGTGTTAATATCAAGCAAAGAAACCTTTAAGCTATCAAAAATTAGAAAAGATGCAGAAGTATACTACATCATAATAAAAGGTTCAATCCATCAACAAGAAATATCCATTTTAAACATACATGCACCTAACACTGGAGCACAACTTTTTATAAAGCAGGTACTAAGTAAACTAAAAAAAGATATTGACTCTAATAATATCATAACTAAGGATGTAAATACCTTACTAACAACCCTAGATAGATCACTGAGGTAAAAAATCAATAATCAACAAGGAGATCCAGAACCTTAACTTGCTGCTTGACAAAATGGACTTTATTGATACCTACAGAACACTCCACCCAAAAACCATGGAATATACATTGTACTCATCACCATGTGGAATATACTACAAGATCAACCACATCCACAGCCATGAATCAAGCATAATCAAATTTCATGAGATCAAAATTCTTTCATGTATCTTCTCAGACCACAGTGGAATAAAAATAAATATCACCACCAACAAGATTCCTTCAAAACCTACTAAACAGCATAATGCTGGACAACTCCTGGATCAACACAGAACTCAAAACACAAATTAAAAGAATCTCAGAAACAAATGAAAACAAAGGCACACCTTACCAAAACTTCTGGGATGCCATGAGATCAGTGCTAAGAAGGGAACGTATAACTCTACATACACATAAAGAAAATAGAAAGAAAACAAGTTAACATCCTAACAAATCACCTAAGGGAGCTGGAAAAGTAAGAACACCAAAGCACTAACTTCAGCAGAATAATCCAGATTACCAAAGTAAAAACCCAAATGTAGACATAGAAGACAAAATTATCACAGAAAAAATCAGTGAAACAATAATATGGTTCTTTAAAAGGATAAACAAGATTGATGGACCCCTAGCCAGACTGACCAAGAAAAAGAGTGAAAAAGACCAAATAAACACAATCAGAAATGCAAAAGATCTGGTCACAACCAATCCTGAAAAAATTAAAAAAAGATTATCAGAGATTACTCTGCACACCTATATGGAAACAAACTCAATAACTTAAATTAAATGGAGGACTTCCTGACATTACACAACCTTCCGAGGCTGAAACAAGAAGAAATTCAGACACTAAATAGACCAACAACAACCCAGGAAATTGGCTCCATCATAAGCAAATTATCTACAAAAAAGCCCTGGACCAGATGATTTTCCAGTGGGATTTTACAGAACATACAAGGAGAAGCTGATAGCAATACTATTGAAAATATCAGGGGCAATCAAGAAAGATGGAACTCTTCCCAAAACATTTTATGAAGCTGACTAAACACTGTTACCCAAACTGGGTAAACATTCAACAAAGGAAGATAACTGTGGTACAGGCTACTATCCCTGAGGAACATGCATGCATGCAAAAATTCTCAACAAGATTCTAGCAAATTGGGTCTAGCAACATATCTCAAAAACCATCCACTGTAACCAAGTAGGCTTCATCTCAGAATGCAGAGCTGGTTCAACATACACAAGACCATAACTGTAAGTAAATGCATCAACAGCTATAATAACAAGAACCACTTGATTACATAAATAGACTCAGAAGAACCTTTCGACAGAATCCAGCATCTATTTTTAATAAAAAACACTTGAACATCTAGGCATAGAGGGAACATGCCATCTTCGATAAACCCACAGCCAACATATTGCTCAACAGACACAAATTGGAAGCCTTTCCCCTGAAATCTGGAACCAGACAAGGTTGCCCATTCTCACCCCTCTTGTTAAACATAGTGTTTGAAATTCTAGTTATAGCAATTAGACAAGAGAGGAAAATCAGGGGTATCCAGATAAAGAAAGGAAGTTAAAGTATTACTCTTTGCTGATGATATGATCCTATACCTTGAAAATCGAAGAGAATCTGTAAAAAAGCTACTTGCAATGATAAAGATCTTTGGCAAAGTCTCAGGGTATAAAATGAATGTGCTAAAAACAGTCACATTTTTATACACCAACAACAAACAGGTAGAAAACAAACAAACAAAAAGCACAATCCCATTCACAACGGCCACATTAAAAAAAAAAAAGAAATACTTCAGCATCTTTCTAACCAGAAAAGTGAAAGCCCTCTACAACAAAAAATACAAAACAATGCACAAAGAAATCAAAGAAGATATATAAAAATGGAAAAATATTTAGTGCTCATTGATTGGAATGATCAACATCGCTAAAATGTCCATTCTACTATAGGCAATGCAATACCCATTAAATTATCAATATCATTCTTCTCAGACCTGAAAATGACAATACAAATATTCATAAAAAAATATAAACAATCACGAATAGCCAAAATAATACTTAGAAAAAGAAACAAAGCAGGAGGTATCACACTTTTAGTCTTTAAACTTTATTTTAAAGCTACATCAATCAAAGCAGTCTGATATTGGTACAAGAACAGGCATATAGACCAATGGAGATTCCGGAAGCAAAAGCAAAACCTCAATTTCTCAATCTACTCATCTTTGACAATCCCTCAACCAACAATCACTGGGGAAAGAGAACCTATTCATTAAATGATGCTGGGAAAACTGGCTGACAACATGAAGAAGACTGAAACAGGACCCCTACCTTTCACCATACATAAAAATCAGCTCTGAATGGATCAAAGTCCTAAAAGTGAAACCTCAAGCTATAAGAATCTTAGAAAATGCAGGAGACACGCTTATGGAAATTGGAATGGGCAACCCATTCCTGATTAAAATCCCAAATGCTCATGCCATAGGAGATAAGATTGACAAATGGGACCTTATCAAACTGAAAAGCTTCTGCAAAGCAAAAGAAATCCTCAAGAGAGTGGGGAGACAGCTCACAGAATGTGAAAACATATTTGCCGACTGAATATCTGACAAAGGCTCAGACATCCAGGGTGTGCAAGGAACTCTAATGTGCCAAAAGGTAAAAAACAAACAGCCTTACTAAAAAGTGGGTAAAAGATATGAATCGACACTTCTCAAAAGGAAACATAGGAGCAGCCTATGTTTATAACCAAAGGAACTCAAATCATTCTACAAAAAAAATACCTGCACATACATGTTTATTGCGACACTATTAGTAATAGCAAAAACATGGCACCAGCCATACTGCTCATTGAAAGCGGACTAGATTTTTTTAAATGTAGTACATTTACACAATGGAACATTATGCAGTCATAAAGAAGGACAAAATATTGAACTTCACAACAGCTTGAATGGATTTGGAGCTCATAATACTCTGTGATCTATCACAGAAACAAATAACTGAGTACCACATGTTCTCACTCATAAGTGGACACTGAACATTTAACATAATACTATAAGAAAGGGATTGGCAGTGGCAGAACACTGCCAGGGGAGGGAAGAGGGGCACACAACATCAATAAGTGTACCTGATCTCAAACCAGGTAAAGAGGGGACGAAAGGGTGACCCAAACTTCATTTGTATGATGATCACTTATGTACATAATTTTGACTTGTACCCTACATTTTTAAAACAAAAAAGAGAAAAAGAAGAAAACATGTGCATGGTCAACAGGCATACTAAAAAAATGTGCAACACCAGCAATCAGCAAAGAAATATAAATTAGAACCACAATGAGATTTCATGTTACACCAGTAAGAATGGCTATTATTAAAAGAAAAACCATATAGATTCCAGTAAGAATATGGAGAAAAGTAAACTCATACACTCTTGGTGGGAATATGAGTATAACCTTTATGATGTAACAGCATAAAGATTTCTCAAAGTAATATAAATAAAACTGCCATTCAGTCCATCAATCCCACTACTATTTACCCACCACCAAAATATATATATATATATATCATAGGATACCTGAGCCAAATGTGTCGCTCACACCTGTAATTCCAGTTTTTTGGAGGTCAACAGGGGAGGCACTTGAGATCAGGAGTTTGCGACCAACTTGGGCAGCATGGCGAGACCCCATCTGCACAAAATAAAAATTAACACAAAATTAATCAGATGTGGTGGTGAGCATTTGTAGTCTCAGCTACTCAGAGGGCTTAAGCAGAAGAATGACTTAAGCCCAGGAAATTTGAGGTTAGACTGTTCCATGATCACACCACTGCACTCCAGTTTGGGTGACAGAGTAAGACCTTGTCTCAAAAAACAAACCAACAATACCAAAAAACAAAAACAAAACAAAATAAAAAATATCCTGCACCTGTGTGTTTATTGTAGCACTATTAACCATAGTAAAGATATAGAATCAACCTAAGTTTTCATCAATGGATTACTGGATAAAGAAAATGTGGTATATATGCACAATGCAATCCTATTTAGTCATAAAAAAGAATAAAATTATGACTTTTGCAGTAACACAGATGAAACTGGAGGCCATTATCATAACTTAAACAATCAGACACCAAAAAACAATGACAGCTTGATTGGTGAGAGAATGCTTAATAGGTACAATGTACGCTATTTGGGTAATGGAAACCCTAAAAGGCTTGTCTTCATCACTACAAAATTAATGCGGGCAACAAAGTTATACCTGTTCCTCATAAATTTATGCAAATTTTCAAAAGAATATTATTATATAAGCCTGCATAATAAATAATGAGAAGATTTTGTTAGACTTGAGTGGAACATGACATTTATCTGTGGACAAAATGAAGAAAGGAAGGTAGAGAATGAATTAATAAATTAAACCAGCTGTCCAAAATGTAGTCAGCCTATGCTCTTTTCTGAATAAATTTCCTATGTGCTGCTAGATTTGTGTCTTGTTAAATTTGTGGTCATGTCCTAGATTGTCAGTTAATAGTTATTGAAGACAATAGCTAAACAAGTGCTTCTCAAAGTAGCTGTGATGAAGAGCAAATATCTTTAATTTCCAATTCCTTATGATCTATTATTTGAGTAAAATACAATAAAAATAAGTAGTTGGAAGAATGAAACAAAAAAACCTATAAACAGAAAACACACATCTTACTAAATATACCTTTGTAAAATTATAGAGTACTAAGCTAAAAGAAAAAAAAAAGGCAAAATAGGCTTTCAGAGAATAAAACAGTAAAAAGGAAAGAAAATTGAGAGTTCAAAAATACTGGAATATGGAATTTGACATTAATTGTGATGCTAAGAACATTCTCCTTTTTGTGGTCTAGGACTTGCAATATTCTACTAATGTACATTTTACTATATATTGAATAGCACATACATTGTTATGGCAGTGAAAATGAATTTTAATTTTTAAAGAATCAACTGGAATCAATATCCAGAAAAAATTATTGCTATAGAGAAGAATATAACTATTAATGAATATGAAAATATAACATACACAAAGGATAGAGAGAGAATGACAACATGGAAATGGAAACTAAAATCTCTGTCTTTCATAGAACAAGTCAGTGTTAAACATTTATAAATAAATATACATTGTATAAAATTCTTATATAAATAAAAGGAATACATCAGAATAAACTACATGTGATTATGAATATTAAACTTTGAGATGGACTGGGAAAGAAACAATTAAGATTTAAGTCAGTAGCATTATTATTTCTCATAGCAGAAATAGAGATTGATTATTTTATTTGAAATATTAAGAAATAGATATTCAATCTTATTGTTAAAATTGTGGATGTAACAATCCTGAAGGTGGTTGTAGACAGAAGTTGTTATTTCTGATAATAAATACATACATATCCTCTTGATAAAATAAATGTTACTTCTTATAAAAAATTTTTTTTGAATCAGCTTTCACCAAATCATACATCTCAATTCTTTTCTGGATTCAAGTGCACAATTATAATCATAGGTCATGTCTTCTTGATTAAATGAAAATTAAGAATGTTAAGAGTAATACGCCACTTGGTTTTTACTGGGAAAAATATGTAATTGTAGTACTCACATTACATTTTAAATTTTGTTAGAGCTGATGCACTTAAAAATGAAACTTCTTTGACAGAAATGTATGCCTTTTAAAATCAATGGAATGAAATACTTTAAAATTACAATATTGCTTCTTACAGTTTTATTTCTTGAAAATTAATTGGATTGGGATAATATATCTTGAATTCTTATTTATTATTTATAAATTGCTATTCAGATAATCTATTTAGTACCTCAAGATCTATCTATAAGGTAGAACAATAATGTTTTACTAATCTATCTGTACAATAACACTGACAGTCAAAGAAATTTATCCTAATATCAGAAATATAACATTTTTTATAAAAATTAATAACTATTTTTGAGTGTTAACTCATTCATTTGAAAGCATTGTATACATGACCAACTCTACACAATGTTAAGTAATTCCTAATGCCAGTTTAGTGAAATCCATCAAAATTTGAACATATATATTCAAGAAAGGCTAACATGAGATAACTTATGGAGGAATTTACTAGTTATAAATAGATAACATTTCACTTAAAGTCTGATTAAACAATATAAAGCTTTTTAATTCTAAAAATGTTGGGTATACAACTCGGTCTTCAATTTTAGAATATGGTTAAAAAACTATTTTATATATAATTCAAATAACATTGAGAGTGAAAAGCGTATTAACAATATGTTACAAATATAGCATAGCATAGAGCAAACAGATTACACAGAAGTGATACACAAGGCATTTACACTACTGCAAGAGGTCATTGTTCATGTTTTCAGGATACCTTCAATGAGAGACAAACGGCTAATACTTTATGAATCATGCATAGTGACGTTTGTCCTCAAAAGGTGAGAAAATATTACACTAATTTTACATAAACCTACACTTAATTAGAACAGTACAACATGGCTTAAATAACCATTTATGTTTAAAAGATAAGTTTAAAAATTAAAACATCTGGTGTTTCAAATGTATTTGTCTCTATCACCCAGGCACATACAAAATAATTCAACTTCAAAGCACTTGGAAATAAGCAAAAATAAACTATGTGTTAAGAATTAAATGCACTGTAAGTACTTTCATGTGCAAACTACAACTTACTGTTATAACAACATCAAGAAGTAAATCGGATTATAGTCTCAACATTACAATTGAGAAAGTAAGAGATTATACCAAATATCACTGTAATTGGTAATGATACCAACCAGGCTGACTGTTTTTCAAAATGTGACAGCTGTGACAATAATAAAAATACCTTCTATATCTGAACATTTTACTTATATTATCTCATTTTATCCTAATACAGCAATCAATTATGTTGCAGTTTGTAAGGCAATGGAATACTTAACATTTAGATCCACATTGTGTAGAGAAGAAATAATGTCTAAATAAACCCAGTGGTTACTCTAAATCCAAATAAGCCCCTCGTATAGTTTTGTTTCCTGAACTAGCATATGCTTATTGATAGATTATTTCTTTCAAATAATAAGGAAAAAAATTAATTGGAGTTCACATTTTTATGGAAGGCCTGTCTTCTGCTCTCTTTGAAATGTTAGCTCCAGCTAATGTAAGCTAACATAAGAATTTTGCATTTGAAAGTTACCATATGCAGGAAAAAAAAGAAAATAACACGTTTGTGAAAAGAACACAGTAAAAATGAACCATTCCAAAACCAATTAGATTAGTGTTTTGTGACTTATGATATATTGGTTTCTTTTAGAACAGATTTAATCCATTTCAAGTCATTTGTTCGGCCTAGAGAATATAAGAATTTTGAGCCATTGTTTTTTAAAGGGCAGATCATGCCTTTTCTATTTGGTTCACTATTTTCAAAATGTCACAAAATGGCAAAGAGTAAAGAATCCTAGATACCAAGAGAAACAAGTTTTGCATATTTAATTACAAAAGGGAAAGCAGAAAAATATATCCAAGTCTTTTCAAGTAATTTTTATTTAAAATATGCATGAATCGCTTATGGATGAATATATTAAATAGAAAAATAATCATCTCTTGATTACCTGTGCTTTACAGTGGATGAACACATTTGATATGTTCCATATGTTATATATTGTATTCTTACAATAAAGTAAGTTAGAGAAAGAAAATGTTATTAAGAAAATTATAAGAACGAAAAAATACATTTATTATTCATTAAGTGAAAATGGATCATTACAAAGGTCTTTAGCCTTGTCATCTTCTGTGTTTAAACATATTTATGACTAAAAGTACTTAGAAATACTATTCTTATTGAGGGCATGATTAGAATGAGCATTGTTTCCAAGTCTTTGCTTTTCTATCCTTTTTTCCCTGATTTATTAAAATAGATGATGACTGAATTTGCTTAAAGTTATTATGAAATTGAAGATTTTGGAAACATTTTGTAATTCTCCTTTTTTGCTGAAAAATGCTATTTTTTCTGTGATCTCAGTTATTATCATGCTTCCCAACATAATTATGCAACTTTTCTAATGATACCCACATTTTAACAACCTCTAATACACAAAAAGATATATTTAAACACCAGACACAATTACATTATCATGTCACATGTAACATAAATCAAATAGAGCCCTACCTGAACTCTTCACATCTCCTATCTGAATTCTACTCTTATCCTGATTTTAGCAATACATCTATAATTTAGTCAGTTACTTTCTAAATGAAAACCTTGGAGACATCACTAATTCATTTATTTCCATAATTTTCTTGTGTAATTAGTCTTTAATTTCTGTAGATTCCCTCTCAGATATTCACTTTTTTCTCTAAGTTTTCTGCTACTAGATGCACCTCTCACCATTCCCTGATTAGAATTTTATACTATCCTGTTAACAATCAATATTAAATTTATTTCACCCATACTCAAAACCTTATTTTTCTACCTCCCCTATACATTCTTATTGGAGCCATTTTACACAAACAAACCGAATATACCACAACAATAATTACCCATCTTTTTCAGTTTGCTATTGCTCTGAGATTGCATTGCTAATACCTTAGCATGATGTAAAAGTTTCATCACAATCTGATCCAAATCAGGTTCTCTGTTTCCATTTTCTGCTTCGTCCGCACACTTTATGAATACCACACTAAGGTCATATTAAATTTATCACCTGCTGTTTGTTACATAATTTATTATTGTTCCCTTCTACAGACATTTTCCTTTGCCTTCTGCATTCTTCACCCAACAAACTTCTCATGTTTTAAGTGTCATTTACTCTCTCATTGCATCTTCCTATCGGCTTTTCTTACTATTTTGTGAAACAATAAAAAATAAATATGGAAACTTTCCAAGTAAAACTGACCCCTGAAAACAATGTAGTGGTTATAAGCATTGTACCCCTGCAAAGTCAAAAATCCACATATAAATTTAGACTCTCCAAAAAGTTAACTATTAATAGGTCACTGTTAACCAGAAGCCTTACTGATAAAATAAACAGCGGATTAACACATCTGGCATGTTTTAAATGTAATATACTCTACTTTTACAATAAGGTAAGTTAGGAAAGGAGAAATGTTATTAAGAAAATTCCAAGAAATAGAAAATACATTTGCTATTCATTAAATAGAAGTGTATCATTACAAAGGTCTTCATCCTTGTCGTCTTCATATTAAACTGGCTGAGAAGGAGAAAGAAGAGGAATTGGTTTTTCTTTCTCAGGGATGGCAGATGTGGATGAAAGACTTGAAGGCAGTAGAGAAGGTGGACAGGAAGGCAGAAAAGGCAAGCATACTCACTGCACCTTTACACAAATACAATATAGTTTCTGCCCGATTTTCTTATTTTCTCTATAAATGTTTCTATGTGGTATCAAATCCTCTTCCACCATTCGTTTTAGTTTTAGAACCTATATTATATTATGCTCTATATCATAAAAGAAGGCAAAAGCAGTTTTGAATAATTGGAAACTTTTCTAAGATTCTTTAACGTCAACCTGTATTTTTCCACTGCTTCTTTTACATCTTCTTCCTCATCATGAGGCACTGGTTTGAACCACTGGTTTAAACCACTCATCTACATCAAGTCTTCTTCTGTTAGTTATTCTTGTATGGTATCTATTGGCTCTTGAATTTATCCAAGATCCATAATTTAAAAGCCTTCACCTCATACCTTTTTTTTTTTTCTTTGCTATATCCACAATCTCTTTCATTATTTTCTTGACTAACTTGGTTGAAGATTCTGTGAAGTCCATGCACAATATCTGGACACAATCTTCTCAAGCATTATTTTATTGTTTCAGGCTTCATGGCTTTCTTTCTATAACAATAATGGCATCTTCAATGGGGTAATCATTCCAGACTTGTATAATGTTCTCCCTATTGGAGTTCTCATCCACAACTTGGACAATCTTTTCCATAGAGTACCATGTGAAATGAGCCTTGAAGTTCCTTATTCTCTTTCTGCCTTAAATCCTGGTGCTTACTTTTCTTTCTACAATAAATGTACTTTGTGGCATTTTTTTCCCCAGAATAAGGCATTTTTGTCTGCATTAAAAACCTGTAGATTTTCTTTTTCTTATTTCTTTTCTTTTCTTTTTTTTTTTTGAGACAGGATTTGGCTATGTTGCCCAGGCTGATCTCAAATTCCTAGTCTCAAGGAATCCTCCTGCCTTGGCTTCCCAAAGTGCTGGGATTATAGGCATGAGCTACTATGTCCAGCCTTAATTTACTTAGTAGTATGATATTCACCTTTAACAAATCAATATACATTTTCAAATAGTATTACAGTACTTCACAAAGTGAATGTACCACCCACCTTTTGTGCTCCTGCTATCATATATTCTAATTCTACATGTTATAAACCACACAACACATTTTTACCATCTCACTTTAAATCACCAATAATTCATCAAATAAAATAAAGATAGAGGTACATGATACAATGAATGTTTTTATATTCCCACATACTTACTCTGTCTGGTATTCATTCTACCCTCAACCACCTGGTCGACGTTTACCATTGCATTTTTTATGTGGATCTGCTGGCAACAACTATTGCAGCTTTACATCAGAAAATCTGTTGATTTAATATTTGTTGATAGAAACATTTTTCTTGGGTTAAAAATGTTGCATAAATGCATCTTTTTGCATGTATCCTCTGTTGATTTTTCCTCTTTGCATTTATCCTAAATTAATTTTGCTTGTTTACCTATAGCCCTGAGTGGCTTTTTTGGTCAATTTACAATCCACAAGGCTATATGGCTTTGAGACTGTCACACCAAGAATGTAAGACTTCTAAATTGTAAGGCTGTTAGATCATAGAACATATATGGAGCAACTGACTGCAAGATGATAAGATTGATTATGATCCCATAAGATATCCAGTTTGTGAATTGTGAATTTGATTGTGCTAAACCACAAGAACACAAGATACCTTTCCATTTTATCTCTAACCTCTGCCTCTACTTGCTCAGAGAGCTTCCATAAAAGATAATTTATTTTTGAAGAGAATTAACTTAGTGTATATGATTCTTTCAGATGTAAATCTAGGACTCCAGTACAGAGTTTATCAAAATGAAGCTGTTTTTTCAAATGCTACTTTATTAACCTCAGGAATTGACTCCATGTATAAAAGTGTTCTTTGTTCACCTAGGAAGAAGTGTTCCCTCTTTTCTATTTATTTTCTAATTATTTGTGTCCAAGGCTCCTTAATATGATTTTTTTTAAAGTATGATTTGTTTTTAATTCTATGATTTTGTATTGTTTCTGTGAGTGTTTATCTATGACATTCTGTAACCTAACCATAAGTAGAACTTTTTAAATCCCACTTCAAAATGTTTTTCTTAGTTGGATTTATTGATTCTTCTATGCATATATAATAAATGTTGGAGTAGATGGTTTATTCCTTTTTCTATAAGAGTATGTTGGTAATACCTATATTTTTGCATATAGTCTATGGTATCTGAAATATATCATCTATCCATCAGTTTTTAATTATGCAGCAATCAACCTCTCTGTTTATTTTTCTGCATCTATCACACATAAGTGATGTTGTATTGTATTTCAAGTCCCTACTACATCGTAGTAGTACATGTTCATAAAATGATTATTTAAACAGACAAATGAACACATGAATGAATAAAGAAAGTTCTGTCAAATGTTTCTACTCAATAATCTTAACTGCTATATATTGCATATACATATGTACACACATATGTTTGTGGAAGGAATAACTTTTTAAAATACAATGTTTTATCTGTTAATTAAAAGCTTATAAATAATTCTATATAATTACAGAAAAGTTAAGATAGAAAATAAAACATATTCTCAAACAGGGAAGTGTAACATTAATTATTGCCCTTAAATCCTATACTTTGCTTCTCAGGCAAATTAAGTGCTGCAGTTTCTTTATTTCAGTTTACTAACTTTTACCCACTAACTCCGATAAGAATTCAGCAGGATGTGACAAGTAGTCTGTCATTTGAGAAAGAAAGTTTGGCAATTTCAGAGTCTCTTTTCACTGTTGTGTGATTTTTTTTATCTTACTTGCTTATGCAAGCATTGACACTCTTGTTTGCCTTTATATCAGATACTTACATGACCCCTGCTTCTTGAATACATGAAATTAGATGAGTGTATAAGTGGCAACAGGCTACTCAGATTTGTCAAGATAATTAACTTGATAAGAAAATAACCCATGTATTTTAAAGTACCGATAATAACACAATGTTAGTTCTTATACAGCAACCCACATATGAAGAACAGAAATAACTTTAAGGAGAAATATAATGTTAGTAGGATAGCTTTCTATTTCTGATGAAATTGCTGTTGATAATAGAGATGAATTGCATGGCAGGTATACCGAGTCAAATGGGCATTTGGTTGCCAAATTGTTTATTTCATAACATTTCTTATTGATTTTAAACACCCAGCTATTTTTACATACAGCGGCTTGGTATACTTCCAAGTCTGTTATCCTCTTCTGCCAGATTAGGGGGCAATTAAGATCAAGATCTGAAATAGCATAACAAAAGGTAAGTATCTAAGTCTGGCTAGGGCAAAGGTCAAGTCAAACTGAGATACACGAGGAGCTTTGTGAAAAAGAATCAGGAGCCAAACAGAATGAGGTATGTGGGGTTAGTCACAGTGAGATACAGCAACAGTATTGAGCAGGACACATCCACCTGAGCACTGATTTCAGGACCTATCTGGGAAAATACATTTTAAATTTAACCACAATATATGTTTGAGACCTAAAGAAAATGTTTGTCTCTGATTAAGACCAGTGCAGGTGCTGCCTAATGTCAAATCTTATTGTTAACCTTTAATTCCATTCTGACATAATTTCTGAATGAGGCTAATGACTGAAGGATTGTGGTTTGTTGCTTTCATTTACTGCATTGATTCTATGTGCTAAGACCTGATTTAAAAAAAAAATAAGTGAAATGTCAAATTAAATAGATAATAAATGTTTCAAAAAATCTTTAAAACAAATTCTTAAAGCTGCAATGCATTTTGTTATTGAAATTTCCAAATGGGCTTTGGAAAATATCTCTAGGTAAGCAATAGGATTTAAAACGTTCTATTAGGAAAAACCATTAGTACTATTTGTGCAAAAAAGAAAGCTCTGGGTATCATGGCAGCTCTTTCCTTATATATGTAAAGTTACTAAAATGGTAGCATCACTTTCTCAGATATTTTCCAGTTTTACAAGTGAACCGAAATGTGGAAAAGCTATTACTATAGAAGAACAGAGAAAAAAATAACTGGAAGAAATATACATCTAACAGTAAATGGCTTTTAGAATAGGATTAACTAATATATTTTCTTCCCTTAAGAAAGAGGCTCACATCACAGAAGAGTTGCAAGGAATTTCCTCTGAGTGTTTGATTAAGTGATTATAAGAGACTCTTTTAAGTTTCTTAAGTGCAGTTCTTGCAGTTGTGAAAGGAATAACTAATGAACTGGGTGCAAAAAGAAAAACCCAGTCCAATGCAACTTAAAAGTAATAATGTCAGCGATGCATTCATCTTAAGGTCTTTCTATTTACCAAATGACTATATGTCCAAATGAAAAAAATAATAAGTGTTATATTTGGACATTGCAAAACATGATTCTGAGATTCTTTACTTTGCATTTTTGTTTTTCAAATAGTTTAAATGTTGTATAAAATACACAGAGAAGATTAAACATTATGAAATATTTTCATAAATGTCATATCTCATCAATTTTAATACTATTATTGATAATGGTTTATCTAATTGTTAATTAGTTTATTGGATTGATATTTTATAATTAGATTATGTAATTGATAATCTAATATTTTGCATTGCATAAAATCTTGATAGATATAAGCACATAGCATTTAAGAAATGTAAAATTATTTTCTCTAACAATATTATTGATGTAAAATTGAAGTACAATGAAGATTTTTTTGAAAAAAGAAAAGACTACAAAATAAAGCACAAAGTGAACAGTTTTGTAGAAACATAAAAGTTAAAAGTAAAATATAGCTAAACTAAATTAAGTCTTTTTTGTAACTAGGACAAATTGGAATTGCTTGTTGTATTGAATGCTGTTATTTCTGCTTCATAACAGCAGATGTATTAAAAAAGGTTCACAGTTGTTTTCAAAATTAATGCTACTAATAACATAATGGGTATGTATTTGTATACTTCCTGTCTTTCTGTGGGATAAAAGTCACATTCTAGTCATGCCATTCCAAAGTAATAAATATTAAGTTAAAATGTATAAATGAGCAAACGGTACAAATTGCAATGAATAAGAGAAATAATGAAACAGGGATTTTCATATGTGTTATGTTACTCTTTGGCTAGTGGAGGAAAATTGAAAAATCTACAAGTGCATGGAAATTAAACAACATGGTGCTTAAAAAAACATTGGATCAATGAAAAAATTTAAAAGAATGTTTTTAAAAATGTTGCTACAGTTTAAAATGGAAACACTACATATAAAAATGTATACAATACAGAAAAAGCAGTGCTGAAATGGAAGGTTATAGCAATAAGTATCTAAATCAAAAAAATAAAATGATTTCAAATAAACAATTTAGTGGTTCATCTCAAAGAACTAGAAAAGCACAAACAACCCAAAGATAAAAATAGTAGAATGAAAGATATAATAAAGACCAGAGCAGAACTAAATCAAATAATCAAATAGAAACTTCAAAAAAAAAAAGAATCAACAAAAGGAAAAGTTGGCACTTTAAAAAGATAAACAAAGTTGGTAAACTGTTAGCTAGATGAACCAAGAAAAGAAGAGAGAAAACCCAAATAAACAAAAACAAAAATGAAAGAGAAAACGTTACAACAAATACCACAAAAATACAAAGAATTGTTAAAGAACATTATGAACAACTACATGCTAACAAATTGGAATTCCCATAGCAAATGGATACATTCCTGGACACACATAACATGCTAAGAAAAAATCAGGAAGAAATAGAAAATATGAACAGAACAATAATGAGTAACAAAATGGAATTCATAATAAAAAGTCTCTCAACAAAGAAAAGTTTTTTAAAAACCTCGGTACTAAATAGTTTTACTGCCAAATTCTACCAAACGTGTAAAGAACTGACACCAATTATTCTCAAATTGTTCCAAAAATGTTGAAGGGAAGGAAGTTCTTTCTAACTAATTTTATATGGCTAGCATTTTCCTCATGCCAAAACAAGTAAGCACACAGCAAAATAAGAAAACTACAAGTCACAATTCCTGATAAACACAAACATAAAGATGTTCTACAAAATACCAGAAAACCAAATCCAATAACACATCAAAAAGGATAATACCTCATGATCAAGTGGGATTTATTTTAGGGATACAAGTATGGTTCAACCTAAAAAAAAATTAGTAAATTTGATTCATTACATCAACTGAATGAGTATCAAAAATCATATGATCATCTTGATAGTTTCATATAAAGTATTTGATAAAAGTAAATACCTCTTCATGATAAAAATGTCAAAAAATTCAGTATAGATAGAACATACTTCAACATAGTAAGGGGCATATATAAAAAGCCCACAGCTAACATCACACTGAATGGCAAAAAGCTCTAAGACTTTTCTCAGAACTGGAGCAAGACGAGTATATCCACATTTTCCATTTATATTCACCATAGCACTGGAAATTTTAACCAAAACTATTAGGCATGAGAAAGAAGTAAAAAACATCCAAACTGGGGAAAAAGGAAATCAATTGTTTGTATTTGCAGAAAACATGATGTGATAGAGAAAATCCAGAAGGCTCTACCAAAAACTCTTAGAACTGATGAAGGAATTCAGTAAAGTTGCAGAATAAGAAATTAACATATAGAAATAAGATGCATTGTTTCTGTACACCGACGATGAACCAGATAAAAAGCAAATCATGAAAGCAAACCTGTTTACAAGGGAACCAAAAATACCTAGGAATCAATTTAACCAAGGAGGTGAAAACATCTACAATGAAAACTATAAAAAACTGATAAAAAGAAATTAAGAAGATACAAATGGATATATTGTGGCTCATAGATTGGAAGAATTAATATTGTTAAAATGACTATAATTCTAAGAGAAATCTACAGAGTCAATGCAATCCCTATCAAAATACCAATGATATTATTCACAGAAATAGAAAAAAATTCTAAAATTCATAGCAGACCACAAAAGACCATGAATAGCCAAAGCAATCCTGAGAAAAAAGATCAAAGCTGGATGCTTCAAAATATACTGCAAAGCAATAGTAATCAAAACAGCATAGGAATGGTATAGAATCATACACATAGACCAGTGGCACAGAGTAAAGAAACCAGAAGTAAATCTTCATACTGACTTTTGAAAAAGACAACAAAAACATACATTGAGGAGAGAGTATTTTCTTTAATAAATAGTGCTGGAAAAAATGAATATTATTATGCAGAAGAAGAAAACTAGACCCCTGCCAAAAATCAACTCTAAATAGGCTAAATACCTAAATATAAGATGCACAACTTTAAAACTGCTTGAAAAAATATATGAGGGAAAATCTTTAGGACATAGGTCTAGACAAACATTTTATGCCTACTCAAATGCATAGGCAGCAAAAACAAAAATAGACAACTGAAACTACATTAGGTTAAAGGGCTTCTGTATAGCAAAATAAACAATCAACAAAGTGTAGAACCAGTCTTTAAAGTGGGAGAAAATATTTGCAAACTAACCATCCAACAAGGGACTAATATCTACAATATCAAATAATTCAGCAGCAAGAAAAACCGCACATAATCCTCCCAAATGGAGCAAAGAATATAAATAGACATTTTGCAGAAGACATACAAATGACCAGAAACATATTTAAAAATACTCAACATCATTACTCATGGAAATGAAAATCAAACCACAATAAGGTATTATCTCTTCCCAGTTAGAATGGCTATTATCAAAAAGGAAAGCCAAAAAGAAAAAAAAAAAAAAAACCGCTTGCAAGGAAGAAGAGTAAAAGGAACTCATACACTGTTGGTGAAAATATAAATTAGTACAGCAATTGGAAAAGCAGTATTAAAGTTTCTCAAAAAGCTAAAACTAGAACCACCATATTACGCAACAATCCACTAGTGAGTATTTCTGCAAAGGAAGTGATATAAATACAATACAAATATCTGCACGCCCATGTTTATTGTAGTACTATTCAGAATAGTAAAGGTGTAGGATCAATTTACATATCGATCAATGGGTGAATGTATAATAAAATGAATATATATATGTGCACAACAAAATACTAATTATCCATAAAAAATATTAAAATTCTGACACTTACAGAAACATGGATGGCAGCAAAGATCATTAGGTTAAGTAAAATAAGCCAGGCACAGAAAGACAAATATCATCACTTATTCTCACTCATATGTAGAAGCTAAAATATTTGATCTTGTGGAGGTAGAGAGTAGAATGATAGGTACCAGAGGTTCTGAGGGTAGAAGAGGAGGATGAAGAGAGGTTAGTTAATCATTACAAGCATACAATTAGATAGAAGGAATAGTTTCTAGTGTTCAATAGCATAGTAGGATTACAATTAATAATAATCTATTGAGTATTTCAAAAAAGCTAGAGAAGAAGATTTGAAATTTTTCCAACACAAAGAAGTGATAAATGTTTGTGGTGATGAATACCAAAAATACTCTGATTTTATCATTTAACATTGCATGTATCAAAACATTATATGTACCCCATAAATGTGCACAATTATTATATATTGATAAATTCTTCTTAAATGCATGAAAAAAATAAAACAAAATTTTAATTAATAAAAATTTACATAGCACTACAAAATGACAACCAGATTCCAGGTAATATGCCTGCCTAGCCGAGGATATTGAGGTTATTTCTTTATACTGCCTTAGGATGAGGAAGAGCGATCACCCTAGCTCTAAAGAATAATTAGACAGGTGAGAGCATACGGGACAATTCAGAACTAAGATATAACATAACTTGGCTAAAGAGCACAGAATTACTTATTATTTAATATTATTTATCATTATTTTAATAAGACATGAAAACCGACATCAAAACATAATCTACTGTAATTCTCTGAAGAGCAATGTTTAAAAGTACTATTTTGATTTAAAAAAAAGAAGAGCAAAATAATGTCATTTGCAGCAACCTGAATAGAATTGCAGGCCACTATCCTATGTGAAATAATGCATGAATGGAAAAACAAATACTGTGTGTTCTCATTTATTAGTGAAGGCTGAGCTGTGGATCCACAAGGGATAGAGAGTGATAATAATGAACATTGGAAACTCAGAAGAGGGGGAGGACAGGAGGGAATAAGGAATGAAAAATTGTTTATTGGCAATGATGCACACTCTTTTGGTGATGGGCACACTAAAAGCCAAGACTTCGCCACTATAGAGTTTATCAATGTAACCAAAACTATGTGTATCCCCTAAAGCTATCAAAAAAATTTTTTTGAATACTTGCTTTGAAGTCAGACTCCCTGGTTTAAAACTAAGATCTGCCAGGCTATGTGATCTTAACTCCTTTATCCCTCTAAAGTGCCATTGCAATTGTAAAAAATAACTAAATTATGTAACATACTTAAAACAAGTTTTGACACATTATAAATATTGAGTACCTGCCATTCAAATATAGATAAATTTATTCCATGTTACACTTGTGTTTTTATATAAAATAGTTTATACTATGCTCCCAAACCATGTAGGATAAAAACTACAATAATCTCCTTTGAAAGTGAAGTAATACAAGGAAAGTGAGTCAGAGAGAATCTATTTTTCTTTCTTTCTTGAGATTGTTTCCTGTTCAAAGCACAGTGTTGGAAAGTGACAGAGGTGGGATTTGAACTCAGAGCTTGACCTACTTTTTTGTTAAGATATAAGTGCTTCATATCTTGTCTTGTTATTTTGAGAATTCTAAAGTAAATAACTAGATAATTAATGGGTAGATAGATGATAGATAAATGAATGGACAGATTTACAGAAGGATGGATAGATAACAAATGATGATAGATGGATAGTTGATGAATAGATAGTAGATAGATAGATAGATAGATAGATAGACAGACAGACAGACATGGAATAAACCAGGTCAACAACACTTGAAGAAAGTAAAATATGATTATGGAATTCACACTAGTCCTGCATCTAGAAGTCTACCAATTCTTCTTTCCAAAGATTTTAAGAACTTGCATTCAAAAGCATACATTTCTGTTGCTAAAAATTATGGAGTGCTGTATTTTTCTCTGGTAGCCCTAACTAAAAATTTTATTATCTTTCTTGTATAGGTCAATCTTAGCGGGTTATTTTTATTTTTATTTTTTTAGTTATTTGGCTAAGAGTAACTGGAAACACACTGACACACCATTAAATTACTTGTGACAGAGACGGAACATTAATATAAATGTCTTTCCCCCAAGGACAGGCTTCTGAAAATCCAACACCAAGGAGTGAAAGCTAAGGATTATTTGTGGTCTATAGAAGAAAGTGGAAAAGACAATTACATGAATTTTCTTCTTATTTAAAAATGTCATTAACATTTCAATTCAGATAAAAGTTTAATCCCACAAAAATTTAGGAATAATTAAAGAGAATTGAAGATTTTATCCTACTGATTATACTATCTACCAATAGGAATGAATAGAAATGAAATTTTTGATTTATATTTCATATATTTTCCCTATATTAAGACTTTTTTGGAATATTCTTTGAAAGAAGAGATCTTTAAAATTGAATTATTTTAAACATGATCAAATTAGTATTTAATTTGGACCAGATGACACTGAATGCAAGGATAAATAAATAATTGTGATTTTTAAAAATATGACACAATTCCAATTGTATCTAATAAAATTTGAGTTATTCTACAATATTGAAACACTTACATCATATTACTCTTATGTTTAAGAACACTATCTGAATATTTTAAGGACAATTCCAAAATTAACTTAAACAGAGGTCTAGTTGTTTCAGTTAATTTTTGTTAATTTGTTAATTTTGTTAATTTGTTTGTTTTTAGAACATTCCAAGTGTATACCCATTGGGCTAACACACTTAATAACAAATCCTCTTCCACTCACTAAACTGTAACTCTTTAGACATACATTTTATGGTCACCCTATTTTATCTGTCATTCAATCACCTATCTATCAATCTATTATCTATCTACCTATTTTATTTATTGTTTGTAGAAGCAGATTTATAATAAATTATAAAACAAAAAATTATATGCCATAATTCAGCAAATATCCTAAAAATATCTTAAATTTATCTCTAAAATATATTTGTTCTGATTTAAAAAAAACAAATGCAAAAATGTTTAAAAGAGAAGTGTTCAGAATAGGTAAAAAATGAAAAGGAAAACAGATACTCATAAATAGGACAATGGATGTGTAAACCATGATATAGTACTGCCATGCTATATTATATATTAGTAAAATATACTATAGCAAAATAACCTTTTAAATTTCATCATTATATATGTGTGTGTATGCATATATGTAAATCATCTCTTGCTTAGAAAGTTAAATAAATGAGAAAATATTATTGGTCAGTGTATATGTTAATGCTATAAATTACGTTTTTAATAAACAAAGATTATTATTAGTATTACTTTTCAGGTAACAGTTTTATCAAAGTTGGGGTGAGGTGAGACAATAAGGAATGCAATGGAAATATATATTTCCCTCACTTCATTCCCAAGGCCTCAACAAGTCTATGTGTGTGGGGGGGGCATCTGATAACTTTATAGGCTCTTATTACATTAGTAAAATAACTAACAAAAAAGCAGATAAACATAGTCTCATGAGAATGTGTACTGAATCAAGAATTAAAGTAAATTTCTTCTGTGGCCAGCAGTCAAATACACACACACACACACACACACACACACACACACACACACGAAGATCACAGAG